>CAEFZY010053744.1:0-156517 GCA_903066815.1 Brachyrhaphis roseni | reverse complement strand
AGATAGATAGATAGATAGATAGATAGATAGATAGATAGATAGATAGATAGATAGATAGATAGATAGATAGATAGATAATTGCATTTGTCAATGTTTACTTTGTGAAAGCATGGAGTTTAGTACACTTAAATACACTTTAAAAATACTTGGATAGAGAATTATGGGAAATTCAAGTGAATAATAATATTTAAGAAACTATGCTAAGGTTCCACTGTACTTCAATTGTGAGGGGGTAATTTATTGTTCATTACATTGAACAATGAGCAACTTCATGTGTGCATTTTGTATTATTTTGTTACTTTAACTCAATAGTATGATCAATTGGTTTGTCACCGACATATTTCAAACGCATGTTGTAAACCTGGATGGACATGTAAAAAGAAATACTGAATGAATTATTGATCAGGTATTGATCAGTTGTGAGGTATTGCTGAGGCTCCTCCCACCGCTGCTCAGACCGGAAGTTTAGCTGTTGTTGTCACACTGGAAGAAAATGGCTGCTGCTCCGACTTTTTTTCACTGAAGACACTGATATTTCCATTTCATTTTGTTTCATTGCACTGGGGGCTTTTCTCGACCGCTATGCAACCTCAAAGGCAAGTGCGTTCTGCTCGCTGACAACGACCTGTCTCGGCTTTGTTATGTCCCAGACGGTGTAGTGTAGCTTTTAACTTCAAGCTTGTGCTAGCGTTAGCCATGCTAGCCTCAACGGTCAGGCATCACCGAGCTTGTTGCTGTTCAGGCACTCTCTCTGGACTCCATTCACTGTCACTGGAGTTTCATCTGCCACATGCATTTTATTCACTCCCGGCTACTTTCGGCTTGTATTTACTTTATTGTAGAATTTTAAGCAAAAGTAAAAGATGGAACAACTTAGATTACAGTTCGCTCGTCAGTAACCGTTGGTGTTTTAAAATGTTGCATCTGATTGATTGCCAGCAACACTGTTTTAGCATAAAGACTGTGTGAACGACCCGATGGCCTCTCTCGGTGCATAGATGTTTATCATCACTTTTCATGGGGGTTTGGTTTACTATAGCTGCTTGCAATGTGTCTGCTGTTCTGCTCTGCAGGGTGTGAATGGTCACTCTAAGAAGGTGACAGTGTGGGGCAGAAAGGACAGCATCATAAACTGTCACTCGCCTTGCAGCTGGCAGTGGACCACAATGGTAAATGCAATTCATGAAGTTTCACTTCACCCACATATTTGCTGTATTTTTGCTATAGCTGTTAATCAATTTGTAGCATTTCAGGGAGAAACTTCTCATATGCTCTGATCTCAAGCTGTTTATACATCCAACTGATCTGTTTTTTTTTATTATTATTATCCACCTCAAAGCAACAAGTTCTGGAATATGCATTGGATCGAGCCGAGGTAAGGTGTTATTTCAGCTATGCCTGTTTATATATTAGTGGAATGGTGTATTTTTAAAAAGTTTTAGGTTAGCATCAATTCTGCAAAGCTTTCCTTATGCTTCTTAATTCAGTTTATTATTTGTGTGTTGTAGTACATTGTGGAAAGTGCTCGACAGCGACCAGCCAAAAGAAGAATCTCATCCGGCGGCAGGAAGAGTTTGTATCAGAAGCTCCATGAGCTCTATATTGAAGAATGTGAAAAAGAACCAGAGTTAAAGGTTTGTGTTTGGCTGCTTCACTCATAAATTAAATGTTGAATAAATAAGTAAGTTAGAATTAGAATGTCTATTAGAATATATTTATTTTAGTAATTGAATTCAAAGAGTGAAACTTATATTACTCGATTGATTAGGCAAACTTGTATATCTGTTAATTTTGATGATTAAGGCTTACAGCTAATGAAATCTCTAACATTAAAAGTAGCTCAGAAATTTTGAATATTGAACAGAATGATTTTTTTAAAACATCATGAAGGAAATCTCAGCCTCATGATTAGCTGTTCTTGACAGTTTCAGTTTTCTCAGTGCTGTGCCTGTTCCTGTTGCTTGTGTATGTTTCCCTTCCACTTGGCTTTGCATTAATATGCTTGGATTGAGCACTTTATGAATGGTCAGCTAATAATAAGCATTAATGGTGTCTGAATTTTAAAATCATTTTTGTCATCATTGTAATATCTATCATAAAATTTTGTGATAAGATTTTAGGCATATTAAATTAAGGCAAATCAGTTACATGCGATAAGATGTAATTTGCATGAAATAAAAGTATTCACAGTGATGTTTCAAATATTAGGCTTTGTAACCAGAAAGATGGCAAAAGGTTGAATTGTTTTGTCTAAATGTGTGGAAGTAAATATCAGTGTTTGCAGCAACTGTTATTTAACTTAAGCATGCAAAAAAAGATCTATAAAAAGAGTGGAAATATTATGCTTCTGATTGTGTCACCTAACTGTTTTTAAAAATACATGAAATTATTCAGGAATTGTCCTATAAGATTGCAGTTTTCGGAAATAACTGCAGCCATGTAATCGTTATTTACTTGTGCCAAGCTGAGTGTGTTGATGCTGTTTTTTATTCAGACTGATAGAATTTTTCCTTCACATTAAAATATTTCAGGCTATAAACATTTTTGCAGCTTTTTGAAATGCACATATTATGCCATTCCAAAAGACCCATTACACATATACCATAAGTTTAGAGCTGCTTGAAAACATCCACCTAATTTTGTAAAATAAAGCAATATGCTGTCCTTTAGGTTCTACAGTATTCCGGAAAATAGTTCCAACATTCCCTGAATAGGTCTTTTCCCGTCTCTTTCTGCAGAATCTGAGAAGAAATGTGAATCTACTAGAAAAGCTAGTGTCTCAGGAGTCTGTATCGTGTCTGGTGGTCAACCTGTACCCTGGGAATGAAGGCTATTCGCTAATGCTCAGGGGCAAAAATGGATCCGGTAAAACTAGTTATGTAGAGTTGTTGTTTTTTTAACCTCTACATGTATGTAATATAGTGTTTCTAACCAGATCATTTTGTTCTGCTGTCTAGACTCTGAAACCATCCGTCTCCCATATGAAGAAAGAGAGCTTCTGGAGTACCTGGATGCAGAGGAGTTGCCTCCCATTCTGGTGGATCTGTTGGAGAAATCACAGGTGTGTGAGCAGAGTGGATCCTGCAGTAACAGTTTCAGATTGAAACCATATAAAGGTGGAAAAAGTAGTAATGTACAGTATTTTCTAAATCTCTGACATAATTAGTTTAGGTATTCTCTTAAATTTTAGCTGCTGATTGCTGACTGCTGATTTGTGGGTTGTGTCTCAGGTGAACATCTTCCACTGTGGCTGTGTAATAGTCGAGGTGAGAGACTACAGGCAAGCTGGTAATACAAAGATCCCCACCTACCAGAGCAGGCACATTCTTCTGCGGCCAACCATGCAGGTAATTTACTGACTGACATAATATGATGTTAAGTTATTGCTGGAACATTTTCTGACTGTTGTCCAGAAACTAAAACAACTCTGTTTGCCCTGCAGACTCTAATCTGTGACGTACATGCCATGACCAGTGACCACCACAAGTGGACACAGGTAAATGACCATGCTATAGGTGATAGAGTTGTGAATGTTGGTCTCCTGTTATCACTATCATGCATCTCAGTCTCTTGTATCCTCGGGTTAAAATGCAGCCTCACAGCTACATTCTTTGTTATATAGTCAGGCAACAAAATCTGAAGTAGGATTTTGTTTTGTTAGTAAAATTCTGAATGTTTTTCTTAAAAACACATTTTCTTTCAGTACCAGAAAACACCTGCTACTGAAAGCTGCCCATGCTCTACCTTACATTAACGTTGGTCAGCAATTCTTTACCCACAGCTTTAGTACATTTATATAAATATATAAACATATCATATAAATAGTTTTTAAGTCACTGCTTTTAATCAGAGCCTGTGCCACTGTTCTAGAATCTTTAATTGTATTAAGATTACTGACATTGATATTGTTTCCTTGGGTTTTTGTGTCCATTGCTGTTTTATGCTTTTGCATAGATGTATCTTTAATTATTACTCTTTTGCTTCAGTTTTTAAATGAATTATAATGTAAAAGCTGTTATGTTTGCCAATATGGTAATGATTTTTATTTTACTTTTTTACTCTGCAATGTCACCTGTACTTGGTAGAACTTAGCAAGATCACAAAGTATGTATGTCTTGCTTTGATTTTTATTGTAAATACAAATGCCTACCTTTTTTTTGAAAATAGTTGAAATTGCTTCAAGATTTCTTTCAAAGCTGAGGAACTTTCTAATCCGTTCCATTTCTTTCTACGTGCAAAAAACTCCCTTTTTTAAATTCTAATACTGGTTAGAAAGCTTTCTGTTCTGCTATTTTTATTTGAATAAAGCACATGTAGTATAGACGTATGTTGTCATTCTAACCACTTCTCATGTTTCTGAATCATTTTTGAAGCCAACTCATTTGCTGGCCTTTCTCTCGTTTCTTCCCTGCTGTAGGATGATAAATTACAGCTGGAGAGTCAGTTGATTTTGGCCACAGCTGAACCTCTGTGCCTGGACCCTTCCATTTCTGTTACTTGCACAGCCAACCGTCTGCTCTACAACAAACAGAAAATGAACACTCGCTCGATGAAACGGTACTGAGTACACTCGACAGAGTTGGCAGGAGCTTAGCTTGGTTTTAGTCATACAAGGGGAAAATCTTAAACAGTGGTTATTAAAAGTGAAGACATGGGATTGTGAAAAGAAAACAGGAAAATAATGCAAAAATTTGTTTATCTGTTTTGTAGGTGTTTTAAGAGGCACTCCCGGGCTGCTCTAAACAGGCAGCAGGAACTGTCTCATCTGCCCGTCCCACCACAGCTACGACTCTACGACTACCTTCAGAAGAGGAAGGAAAGGAAACCTGCTCCTGTCATAGACTTAAAAATCTCAAAGGTTGGAAATGTAAGTTGATGGTTATTCCCAATCAGTTTCTCCAAATACATCAGTTTTCTCCTGCAGCTGAAAAGGAGAGGCTCTAAGAATTTGGAAATTATATTTATTGAGCACACATGACATGTATGTGTGGATGCAGTTTTTGTAATATTATGTGATATTATGAATTCTTTAGCATCTTATGGAAAACAGAAGCTATTTATTTTGTTGCATGTTTTTTTTTTCTCTCTTAACACTTACTGTTACTATAAATAGCAGTTGTTCCTTACCTTAACTCTTATGTTTCCAAAAGGCCATTAACTTTTCCAATATGTTTCATGACAAATGGTGATGGAAAGGTTGAAAGAATAAAATATAACAAGTTAGCTGTACTCCAATCAGCCTTACTGTTATCTGCTGAAACTCTTGCTCTCTCTTGCTGCCTGAATGAAGCACAAAACTGTCTCAAATAGGGTGCCGCCGATAAATTGACCCTGATTTCCTTAATTTTGAGAGACCTGTCATTAGTAATGGATCTCTTATCCACTGATCTATTCTACCTCTGCAAATATATGAAAATCAGCCACTGCTCCCTTTTGTTCTGTCGTGAGAAAGGCCCAATTGACACATCCGTCCACCTGGTCACAGCTGCATGTGCTCGTTTAACAATAGTCACCCCACTGTTGCTATATAAATCAACTTTTCAGATTAAAATTTGGCCAAAAATTGGCAGCTCAGGCTTTATATACGGCCAGAAAACTGCAGTCGGTACACCCCTAGTCCCAACATGCAGTAGAAAATATATTTCTCTTTTAAATAGATTCTGTCATCTCTGTGGTTTAAGCATGGCTAACATTGAAATTTTTTACTGTACACATAGAGAGTAACTTGGTTTACACTTAAGGCAAAGACTGGATTTTTAACATTTCGACCAGCCGCTCCACTGATGGAACCAATCATGCTGAAAATCTGTTTACTAGCTAATTTCTCTGTGCAGCTCTTCTTCCAGCCTCCTTGTGACACTGTAATTGATTAAGTGGGTATAAAAAAATGATAAATAAATGGATGATCTTTAGGTTTGAAGACCACGAAAAGGAATTCATACCGAACAGGCTAATCATGGTTGTTGATCTTCCAATATTTCTCACAGTTTTAAAATGTGTCTGGGTTTCTTATCCAGCTGTGTTGTGAATCACCCTTCATAAACATGCAAACCAAAGAATGCATCTGAGAAATCAATTTGTTAGTCGCTTTAATGCTTGTTTCTCCCTGCATCTGTTGTTGGTGTGAGTATAATGGTTCTCTGTGTTATTTGTTCCTTTGGGCATTTCCACACATGTTTATTGGACATACTGCAGTGCTACTAGTACTAAATTCAGAGGTTGTTTAATCTATATTTTTACTCAAATCTGTGAGCCAAAATTAAAGCACTACTAAAACATGTTATAGCCAACATTTTTATAGCTGTAATGATCGGCATGTCATATAGGAAAGGCAGAAATTGCTGCTTTTCTGTTTTTAAATATAACATTAAATCTTGGAATACTTTAATATTAGATCATGGTATACATATCAAAGAATCTCATACCAAGCCAAGCCTAACCCAGAGTTAACATCTTTGTTTATTGTCATCTGTGCCTCTCAACATTCAACATTCACAGTGTGTCGACATGTGGAAGCAGAACAACTGCCAGCTAACAGTACCGAAGGAGATTGATGTAAGTAACATGGGATCATTAAAACGCTACTTTAAAACTAAAGAATGATTTGTTCAAATGCGGTCCCAGCCATCCTGATCTTTTTTGTGGTTCTTCTGTAGGTGGAAAAGTATGCCGTGGTTGAGAAATCTTTGCAGTTGGGAGACGCTCAAACCACTGTGATCTGGCCTGCTGAAGTAAGTTTGGCTCTTGCATTTAACACTCCCTGAGGATGAAAAGCAATACTGCCTGTGTGCTGTCAGAAGAAAAAGAAGCTGCAAGTGCTTGTTAAAAATGTTTATGGGCCCATTAAAAACCAAGTTAATTATTTTGACCAACTATATTGTGCATCATGACCACACAATATCTTTAATTTAGTGTGCATAAAGGAAATAATAAAAACAGGAACAGTTTGGAACTGTATTAAATTTCACTCCTGCTTCTACCAATGTCCTTAGAAAAGCCTGAGTGTTGCTTTTTATGGGCTGCATTGTTTCTTCTTAGATATGAAGTTCCTGCAAAGTATGGAATATGTTTCAAGTGTTTACTAGGTCTTCATGGATGCTGAAAAAGTATCTTCTATGCATTGTTCCAGCTAGACATCTGTCCCTTTATTTCTGTATTCTTTCATTTTATTTCTGTCCTTTTTATGTTGTTTTTTCTTGCTTTTATATTTGTAATTTTGTATTTACACATAGAAGAGTGAAAATTGAGAAATTTACCGGTAGATATTAAAATTTTCTACTTCCTCGTTTTGGAAGTTCACTGGAATAAAATTGGATATTTTTAAGAAATTAAGGCCTAAAATATAGAGACCGCTTAGCATGTTTTTTATAATCAACCAGGAGTGCAAGATAATGAAATCATTAAACACATTTCCAGGTCAGATAATGTGTAAATAATTAAATTGTGGCTTTGCAAAAACAAGTTATCAGATTCACATTGGACAACATGTCAAAAAAGATGAAAGTCTGTACTTTTGTGGATGAAATGACATTGGGGGTCTGTCTAAACAGGAAGTTATAGATGACTACACATTTGAATGTGAAGTGGGTGGCCAAGCTCAGAGAACCAAGGTGTCCATCTTCCAGTCGATGGGGGACCCGCTGGTTTACGGGAAGATCTACTCTGCTAAAGAAACAAAAGCAGAGGAGGACAGCCCAGATTTAAAGCTTATACATCCGACGTAAGGATACAGCATCAAATACATTTTTCCTGACATAATTGGATTTTAACTCATTTATTTTCATTGTTGGATTTCAGTTTCCTCATAGGGTCAAAGATCGATGCAGAAAGGTCAGTCTTATCTTTAGTTTGTCGATTGTTCCCTGATCCTGTCATACAGTTGTTTTAGTGCACTTTTAAATAATTTTGTAAATTTTTTATCTGTTTCACAGGTTCCTTACCCAGTACAAAGGAGTCTATGAGAAAGATGTGAAGTGTGAGGTCAGGATGTCCCATAACTCAGGCAACGTGGGACAGGGGCCTCCGTCCCCCAGCAAAGATGAAGTAAGAACCTTCCTTTCTTTGAGGGTTTGTAGCTACTGCTTCATTAAGACCAACTGAATTGGTTTTAGATTATGTGATGTCTTGGTTAGACCTTTATGATTTGCCACGATGTCATCTGCAGGGTGATGGTATTTCCCCTCTTGTACAGACGTCTGTGTTAGGAAAAGGGGTGAAGCATCGACCGCCTCCCATAAAACTGCCTTCAGGATCGGGCAGCAGCTCCTCAGGTACGTCCCACATGGTTCCTACCAACTCTGGAAAATTCTGGAAATTGATTTTACGTATTTTCAAGGTCTGGATTAAGTAAGCAGAAAATTGAGAAATATTTGTATTTTGTGTTTTTCCCAGTCTCATTTGCTAGATTTTATTAGTCCATTCGTCTATCTGCTTCTCCATCACCTATACATACATTATTCATCCATCTGTCCATCATTATTCTGTTCATTCCAGCCTTTCCTTGACACATATTATACATTGTTAGTGATCTAGTAACTTTTCCAACTGTCTATTTCTCCACACATCTGTCATTATCCACGCTTTGTCTATATTTTTTGTTTCTTCCTTTCTATTTTTCTTTCCGTCTTTCTTTCGCATTGCATGCTGGGGTTTGGTGGTTGGGCATGTGGTGAGTGGAATAAGAGATACAATTGTTTATCTTTCACTAATTTCTGTTTGTTTTTATGTCTGGATTGGTATTTGTCTTTGCAGTTTGGTTTTAACAGTAGTGCTTTTTGGTTACTGGTCGCGATTTTTCTGCAGGTATGGCGTTCTTAAAACACCGTCCCTGTTATTGAGACATAGAGTGAGAATGGAACATGGAAATATTGCATAAGCCTCTCTTATGACTAAGGGGGTTGTTGTTTTTGTCAAGCAGCCCAAGTTGGTTCTCAACTTGCTGAAAGTGGAATTGCAGTAAATGATGAGTTTATTAAAAATTCTCTTTTAGCTGTTCCGTCCACCCGGATTACACTGTCCAATTTTTTGTAGCTAACAAAGCGCTAGCGCAGGAGCATACATGATTCAGAAGAATAGTTTGGGCTATAGGGATTCCAAACTTCAACACGCTCAATCTCTGCGTAGACTGGTGTTTATGTATGTGGATTCACCAACCCAGTCATTAGATGTCTCTTTCCATGGTAAACACAAGGAAGGGATATTATGTGGTTTATGCAAGCTTAGGTGTTTTGAAGTATTTTGAGTGTGAAGATGTGGGTGAACTAGATGTATTATTAATTTAGTGTGCCACAGTAAGGGAAACAAGGCAGAAAAACTGTTGAGGAACAGTTCAAAACCACTTGTTTTCTTTTTTCTCACTCTCTGTGTCATCTACGCGACACACAGTCCCATTGTCATAGCAACTGACTGACAACAACGCCACTGATGTATCAGGATTCACACCAAAAAACACAAAAACATTTCCCGCACAAAGAACAGAACATTCATCTTGTTGCAGTATGATGTTTTCAGGCTTGATAACTGTTTTATGATTATTAATAGGTGATTGTCTGAACACAGCAGTGGTAGCTTAGATTAGCTAATTTAAACTTCTTTTCTACTGATGATCTGTCAGAGTTCATCTGTGGGTCATGTTTTCTTTTTTTTTTTTTTCTTCAACTGAACCGAAACACGAGTTCTGCAGCACATCAACATCTTAAGGTTGTCAAAGTCAAGCTAGCTTAACTGACCTGCTACCTTCTCCCTCGCTATTTTTTTTTGTTAACATTTTTTCCTGACCTTGTTGACAATTAGTAGCAAAGTACTGCATCCCTTTTTCTTGTATATTTCATGCATAGATTTAAAATTTTGCGTGTTATGTTGACAACTTGATAGAAAAACCAATAATAGTCATCATTGGCAAGCAATTATTTGCCTTCCACATAGAGCGGAATCTTCCACACGTGACATCATGCTGCAAAGTGTCTATAGCTATTACGTCTAAGACTGCTCCTTTCAGACTGAAAATTTCTCAAAAGCTGTTTGGTGGATATGGATGCTTTTGGTTGCCTTCGGGTTGGCTGCTTTTCCGGAAAGCTACACGTCTTGGACTTTACAAACATCTTTTTATGTCAGAAACATCAGAGCTCGATCTGACCTTGTTAGCAGATTTCTGTTGCTCAGTAATTGATGCTTGGAGAACCTTAAAAGTTTTCTGGGATTCTGATTCTAGACCTGACATGTGAATTTTGGAGGAACCATTGTTCTATAATGACTTTGTTACACAAGACTAATGTCGTCATCCACAATAAGGACTAAATTTGTTCAAGCTGGGTTTGTGAAACTTGGTGACCTTGCAAGAGTTTCAATGAAAAGGGTAAGCAATACTTACATCAAGTCTATCAGAATTCTGAAGAGAATTACTGAAGTAGTCTGGCAGTCCGTACCTTTGTCACTTAGAGTATTAGATGAAAACAGTGCTCTAGTTGACCAATGGAACAATGAATATAAGTACATATTTCCAGTACTTTTAGTCACTCCAATTTTTGATTGTTTGTATGATGAGAGTAGATTGCTTCTTTCTCTGAAAATGCCTGTGTCGGGAGTTCTCAGTTCCTATGGAAAGAAGCAGCTCTGTCAAAGCTGCGCTCTCTGGCTGATGTCAGAGTTGAGGTAGACTCAGATTTTTGGATTGTATCTTACCCCTAAAGGCAGATGGAGGATCCTGTATAAGCTACCTGTTGAAAAGTGGCTTTGTGACCTCCAGTGGAAGATTATATATGGTCAATATCTACAAACCAATACAGAGCTCACTTTGACCCAATTGCTCGGGAGGAATGTTCTTTTTGCAGACCTCAAGCAACACTGGAAGATTTGTTTTTGTCTTGTTGAATGTTTAAAAGCTTGGTTAGAATTTTGCAAGACTATTTGGAAGTTCCGAGTGAACAATTTCCTACGGCTGTTTTTGTTTGTGGTCTTATATACACCGCTGATAAAAAAAAGTAAGACACTTGTTTTCCTTAATTTCATTTTCAGAATGGTAAAGTTAGCAATTTGGAAAACAAAAAAGAATCAAATGTTTGGACAGGATTGGACTGTGGTTTAATGTGGTTGTAAGTTTTAAGGGGTTTGTTGCATCAAGACTAACAGTGGCGCAGTAAGTCTGTATGTTTACAGACTTCTGGGATATTAGAAATGTTTTATGTTCACTGGGAGATGATGACATACTCAATTTGTGTTTTTAGAATATTTTTATTTGTGTGCAGTTTTTTTAAACACATCGATTTAGGTGTGAGTTGGTTTTAATATTTGAGATTTTCTTTTCTTTAATGTGAGTAATTGTATTTTGTGGAATTGTGATGAATAAATATGAGTTAAAGGTCGCTCTCTCTGCCTCTCTCTCTCATTCTTTCTTTGTTTATTTCTCCCCATCCTTCCTTCATTTGAATAAATAATTAAGAGGGTTAAATGCTTTCTAACTTTAGTTATTTTACTTTTGTTTTTCAAGTTACTCTTCATTTTAACAAGTACAAGTGTGTCACCAGTGGAAAAAGAGAGTTAGAAAAACAATGCATGAGCATATGATGTCTTAGTTTTCTCAGGTTCAAGTACACAAGCATGTCAGTGGGGGTTTGCTCTACATTTGTAGGAAAGAGGCGAACCTTCTGAAATCACCAACTTAAAACTAAATGTTTACCAGATGTTTTCTAATCCTAAGGATCAAAGCACCATCTGGGATTGTTAGTACCTAATTTAAGCTTTATAAAGGGTTAAGCAAAGTTTTCTGAACATTTATGTAAAGAGTGCTGATCTTCTTTCCAGGTAATCCGTATAGTTCACAAACCATGAGTGGTTTACTAAAGTGTCCTACGCCGCCACCTCCAGCCAAAAGCCAGACTCTGAACAGGAAGCACTCCATGGAGCTGGGCCAGGTGGGCCTGCTGTCACCTGCCTCCCTCTCTCCGATGGGCTCCACGCAGAGTGAGTACTGCCAACTCTGACTAACTCTTGGGCTCAGCGTGAGCTGTGCTGGAGCGTGCTGCGCCAGCTCGTCTCCCAGCTTCCAAGTTTAACAGATGTGAATTTTTTATGACGAATTCTGATGGATTACCCCAGCAAGAGACCAAATCTCAAGAAATTTGGAAAAATATGGGAACAAGCTTGAGATCTTTGGGAAATGTTGGAATTTTTTAATGCATATCACCTTGTCACTAAATAGTCATAAAAAGACTTCTTACTAAGCCTCATATTCTTTCTGGACATATTTTTTCTTCTCTTCAGGATCTGGAACCCCTAAGCCTTCTACTCCCACACCCACCAACACACCATGCTCAACCCCTCACCCTACCGATGCGCTCTCCACGCCCCTCTCAGTGACCCCTACCCCCTCGGATCCTGCCATGGTTCAGAGCCAGTCACAAGCTCCCCTGCTCACACCTTTCGCCCAGCAACAGCTGGCTCTCAGCCAGCCTCTACCTGTCATGTCCATCCCTCTTCCCACCATGGGGACATCGATCACCACAGGATCCACCTCTTCACAAGTTATGGCAAACCCAGGGCTCAACTTCATAAACGTGGTCAGCTCTGTCTGGTAAGAAATAAGTAGCATTGGATGCCTTGTCATATGCTAGTCATTGTGTGTTCTAGTATTGATTTGGCATTGTCTCTGTAGCAGTCCCCAAACTTTAATGAGTGGCTCCAACCCAATGCTGGGTCCAGGTCTTAATCTGAGTGGAATCCTGCCACCTGCAGGGTTGATGTCCACCATGCAGTCCGGTGCCCAGACTGGTAAGCACTCACTGGCACTAGTGCTCTAAGTTATTGTAGACACATATTAGGAGCGGTTCCTAATATTAAACATTCAAAAATCAGACAGGACTGTTTTTACATTTTTTTTTCAAAATTTAAAAATGATCCTCTTTTTTAAATATCTGCTTGATAAACTGTAATACCAATGTTTCACCAGTGGGTGTCATAGTACCTCATGTCACTAGTGAAGTCAGACTGAATAATTTGTTGCTTCAGCAGTTTCATGCCAATAAACTGAACAACAGTTCAAGCGCACAACCAAAAATGTTCCTACAATTCTTTAATGCAAAAAAAAAAAATTGGTTAAAAAAATAGTTCCAAAATAATTGTATTTAGGGATGCATCGATATCAGCTGATGTGAGTCATTCAGTAAAATCTTTTTTTATATATAGACGGGAGCTAGCAATGCTACAAAAATATTATCATTAATCAGTTACTGCATTAAACATTCTGATCCTTTCTGTCCAACCTTTTTACATTGAGTCCCAAAACGTAGCAACGTAAAGCATTTACTGTAAATAAGAAATTTTTTACTGTTAATGTATACTCAACATGAATAACATTGTAAAACAATCCTGCCTTATTTTATGTTTATATGTAATGTAACATATATGTAACAATCAATTTAAAGGTGTCACAAGGATCTAATAATAGTCAACAGATAAGTTTGTGTTAAGAAAGTAAAAAGCTTATTAGTTGTTTATGCTGTTGTGTGGTTCTGGTTTGTTACAGGGAGTCCTTTTGGTCTGAACAACAGTGCTGGACTGAGACCGCTGAACCTGTTACAGGTATGCCTCTCTCTCAGTCATTGTAAGGAGCATGTTGATGGATTTTTCTTCACCCTTACCTTCGTTGCCACGTGATGTGTGAACCAGTTGCACAGATTAAACTTTCTTTTATTCCCTTCCATCTCATTGCATATGCAAAGCAGAAAATACCATACTTCTTACTAAAGTGACATTTTATACTCAATTGGAAAATATTATTGCTATTGTCTGACTGGAAGTGCTTAGTCTTTGCAGGGGGAATAGCAGTAAACTAGAAGAACCCCTCTTTTGAATCCAGTTTAGTTCTGACTATTTCTTTGTAGGAACAGTCTAAGTTGGGCTCCTTTTTAACTCTCCCATCTCCTTCTTCCTCCCCTTTCCATCACATGTACACGATTTCCCTCCCTCCGCCCGTTCTGTCCTCCCATCCTTCATTCGTCCTCATCTCCTTGTGTTTTACTCCCCTACTTTTTTGTGTGTGCATGTCGGTGTGTCCATGTTATTCATCTCCAGATCCCCCCTGGTCCTTACATCCTTAACTCTCTGCAGCAGCAGCAGCTGTCCCAGTTCTCCCCACAGAGTCAGTCAGCTACGTCCAGTCCTCAACAGCAGGGGGAGATGGTGAGACACTGATATTTGAACACGCACTGGCAGCAGTAAAGACTACGCAATCAAAGATGTGCAAAAATAAGTTGGCTAGAACCTGTGACTTCTACTACAATAGCAACATTTGAAAACAATTTCCAAACCAATTTCATCATGGTGGTGGCATCATGATGATGTGGGGATGCTTTTGTTGATCTGGATTAACGGGAGATGGATGAAGCTGAATACATGGGAATACAGGACAGGAACTTCTTAGAAGCTGTTTTGCAAAAGAAACCAACCTAAAGATGCAGTCAGAGCAGCAATTAAATGTTTGCAGAAATTATATTTATGTGACAGAATGACCCAGTCAAAGAAATATAACCATGAATCTATTTCAAGTCTCCATCCATTCTCACTGAGCTGTTAATGTATACTCAAAATGCACATCTCCTCAGTGTTTCACATTTTCAGGATGGGGAATAATGAGCAAGAATGGTTTTCTCTAGACTGTTTGTAACACACATTTCAGCAACAAGGCGCTTCAAAGTGCATTACATGATAAAACTTAACATACGCAAAAATTGTAGCTGTATTTTCAAGAAAAATTTATTCTACGAGATAATTGTTGTTGGAGCCTGGAATACAAATACACACCACACTTTTCAGATTTTTTTTTTTTTAAAAGAAGAAAAAAACATTCTCATTTTCTTTCCATTTCACAATCCTCGGCCAAAGCATGAACTTTGCTTACCTGTTCATGCTTAAGTAAGGCATGCCTCACAGCATGATGCTGCCACCACCATGTTTCAGATTTTCATATTGGGGACGTTATGTTGACATTTTTTTAAGTCTCTTTCTTCAACTTCACAGTTAGGCCTTATATTGTGTCAATCAGATAAAATATCAGGAAATATGTTGAAGTAAAAAATTTTGTAAGTACTTTTGTGAGGAACTGTATTATTATTTCTACTTGCACATCTCCTCTTTCTTTGCTCTCTTTCTGTAAAACACACGTGTTTGTGATTGTACAGGTTTGTCTCTGTTGTCAGCTGCATGTAATTTTACCTGCTGTCTGTCGTTTCAGAGCGACCAAGTATCCGATCAAAGTTTAGGAAACCAGCAGACGGCTGTCATCAATCTCGGAGTTGGAAGCTTCATGTCTCCACAGACAGCAGGTATGAGCTACACCGACTCACCAACACAGCAGCACACACTTCTTCTACTGTCAATCACTACATTAACCTGCTTGCACACAGATGACACCATCACAGTCACCACTATGAATCAGACATGATGTGTTATTGTTTTTATGATTGTATTTACTGTTCATAATATGTAAATAACCATGATCATTTTGTTGAAGTTAGTTATTGTTCTTCTCTTAGAGGAACGTGTAAAACTGGCAGGAGAGACTCAACTTCCCCCTCTTCTCTGCTACATTCTCTCTTTTTTTCATTCCCCCGTTATTTTTATTTTATTTTTTTGCCTCCACCCTTTTCCCCCGTTCTGTATTGCCTTCCTTCCTCTCAAATCACTCTGTTCCTTCTCACCTTAACTCCCCGCCCAATTCATGCTATTTGCCCATAATCCATGCACATGGTAATTTTTTATGTGCCACTGGATTCCCTCCAATGTTCCACCTTTTTGCCCTCACGTTTCATCTGTTTGTGTGGTACTTTAACTGAAACTACACTCTCCCCCCTCCTCATCCTCACCAATGTTTTCCTCTTTGTGCCTATTCTCTCCTCACACTCCACCCCCATGTTCCTTTCTAACCTTCTCCCTCTCATCATCACCCATTTCCTACTTGGGGTTCCCCATTCTCCCCCTTCCTCCTCCCCTCCCCCTCCCCTTAGTGCTGTCCCAGTTGGGCTGTGGGCTGGACGGGTCTGGGCCCCCGCTGCCTTCTCCAAGGCTTCAGCAGCAGCACCAGCCACAGATTCAAGTAATACAGCAACATTAACATTCATATACTGTACACTCAGAGAGGTTTGTAGGAAGCGAACACAGAAACGGGAGCAAGCAGCCAACTGTCTGTGGCTTTATTCACCAGGCAGCTGTTTGTTTTGCTGTTCTGTAAACTTTGAAGAAATGAGGGAACACATGATTCTTTTTTTTTATGTTTCAAATTCAAAAGCCAGCAATTTTTTTTTTATTTTTTTTTTATTGTTTTGCATAGAGTGCATTGAAAAAGTATTCATACTCCTTAGAATTTCTTGACATTTTGTCACTTTAGAACCACAAAAGCCCAACACAAACTAGTGCGTAATCACAAACAGATATATATATATATTTTTAGAGTTTTGGCACAAATAAAAATCTGAAAAGTCTGGCATGCAATTATTTTCAGACTCCTTTCCTCTGACACCTCTTAATAAAATTTAGTTCAGCCTATAGTTTGAGGAGTTAGTTGTGTTGTAAATGGTCTACTGAAATCCAGCCGGTTTTTAAAGACCTTAGAAGTCGGAAAGCATTAGCAAACAAAAAGCCTTATGAAAACCAAGAACTGTTCAATCCATCATCTTAAAATAAAATGTGTTTGAAACAACTACAACCCTACCAAGATGTGACGATCCACCTGACTGTCAGGCCAGGAAAGGACAGTGTTATAAATACAAGCAGCCAGCAGCACTGTTCTGATCTAGAGTTCACATGAGACAGAGTTGGTTGGAAAATGAAACTCAATGCAGGAAAATCTGTTTGAAAATGAAAAAAGTTTGAGACCTGGGTAGAGTGGTGATTAATACCAGACAATGTCAAAATTGCACTCAATGCAGTCAGCACTGATTCTTTGTAGATTTTTTTTTGTGCGATTGTGACTGAATTGTGACATAAAAACCATTAACTTCTCTTCAGAATTGGAATGTAAGAGACTGAATTTGATTCGGTCCGTATGATTGGCTTTACCTGATCGTACATTTATGTATGTAAATTGGTGGTAAAAAAAAATTAACTAAGCTGAAATAACACAGTCTGAACATAAAACCAGAGCTGCAGTGAAATAAAGTACAGACCTTCATCAAACCGAGAATCTGTTGCAAGATTTTAAATTAGCTGTTAAAAAGATGCTTCCCTTATAATTTCACTGGGCTTTATCTGTTCTACAAAACAGAGTGAGCAAAAAATAAAATTTTCTGGATGTGCAAAGCTGGTAGAAGCATACACCGTAATTTTCATGGGGCTGTAACTGCAACAAAAAGGTGGTTCGACAAAGTGTTGAATTGACGGGAGCGTGTGCTTGCCAGACTTTTCGGATTTTTATTGGTGAAAAATGTTAAAAATCAAGGATCATTTTCCTTCCACTTCACATTTAATGCCTACGCCTGATGTGTCAAGCTCAATGCTTGTAATATGTGCCCCACAATACAATATAACATGGGGTGCAAGATAATATCATAAATTTATTATTAACAGCCTTCCTGTATTGTACTTACACCTAATACATTACATGTTCCATACTGCACTACAACAGCTAGTTACTCGATGGAGTGCACATAAGCGCTGCTTGTTGGAACGCCAGAGGAAGAAAATGATACTTCCCACTTTACCAAACAATGACTAAGTCGGCCCTACTCCGTCCTCAAGTGAGGAGCGAGTTCATACCCTTTGCTGATCTAAACAAAGAAAAAAAAAAACTGGAATCGTTTTACAATCCATGAAAAATGCATTTGCAAGCATCCAGATGGATTTTATAGAACTACCAAAACCAAACAGGTCATGAAATTCTGCTGTAACTATCGTGCGCTTTACATCAAAGTTTGTTTGAAAAAAACAAAATAGCAAAGGTTTACCTAAAACAGAATACCTTTTCAAAGCACTAAGTACATTTAGAGTTTGATAATACCTAAATGTTAACAGAACAAGTTACCGGTACATATCGTATTTTAGTCCAAAAGACGCACAAAAAATTAAGCACTAGTTTTTTTGGGGTGTGTTCTTTCCTGGTAATAATCTTCCAAAGCATTCTCAACTTAATATGTTTAAGATGTTTCTGCTGTGCTGTATGCTTGGGTTTCTCCCAACAACCCACATATGTCAAAGCTTATGGCACTTCCAATGGCAGCAACTAACAGCGTGTCAGACCAGAAGGCAGGCATGGTCTAAAACAGCATTTAGCAGTGAGATGTTCAGTTCATCTGTACTGGTGCAAAACTGTTGAAAGGTTCCTGTGATCATAGGCTGCAGGCATGAATGGAAGGGTTTTCCTCACTCTTGGTTGCTGGGCTGCATGTTTGTCTTCACTGAGATCACAGCCAATAATGTGTGTCTCCAGACACAACTGGTGCTGCTTGACTGCATCCTGCCTCACTCCCCAACACTTCCTCTCCCTCCCTTCTGAAAACCATTAACCTCTCTTCTGTATTTCTGCGCACACTCCTCTTGTATGTCGTGCAAACCGGCCTTTAAGTCAGCTTCATTAACCCTCGCTAACGTGGCACAAAGCATATTAGAGACGATTCGGTTTCAAGTGAGGGAGGCTACGTCGAATCGGGTATTTTTGTTTGTTAACCAATGCCAGAGATGATAACATGTAGATTAAGAAGCTCTCACTTTTTGTGATTATTCAGCTTCAAAACAGTGAGACTTTTCTGATTTGTTTGTTTACTTTTTTATTGAACAGTTGCAATTCTTGCAGCACCAAATGCAGCAGCAGCAAATGGCTATGGGAGCAGCGGTTCCTCAGGTGGGAGCGCCACGGCAACATACCGGCAGTCAGCCAAGAAGTAAGAGGAAGAGGAGCACGCCACAGCCCCTCCCAAAGTCATAGCAGACAGAAGTCACACTAAACCCCCAGCCCTACACACACACAAGGACATGAATGATCTATACTGTGCTGTTTGTCTGCCTCACTTTTAAGACAGCAGACAAAAGACTTGTTTATGCTTTTTCTATCTGATAAATTTGTATGTATTGGTTCTCAGAAGTTTTGGAAAACCAAAACATCCACTGTGGAGGATCAGGTTTTTACAACAGGGACTACTTATCAAGTGAGATGGTCCAGAAGAAGGTGGGTCTGGTAAGCAATGGGCCTCCATGGTTACAATGTCCTGTTAGGAAGGCTTTTTTTTGTGAGGACTGAGAGGAGCCCGAATGCACATTCTCAGGAGGATTTTGCACGGGGCCGTCTGATCCTCCTGCCTCTGCTTTGTTGACCCCCCCAATCCCTCTATCCCAAAATAAAAAACCCCAGTAGATACTGCCCTTTAAGCACAGATCCGAGCTGAGCTTATATTGACACCAAATCCTCCATGTAACCATGACGACTTTGTGAAAATGCAAACCTGATCTTGGGAGTATTGCCTGGGGGCAGCTGTCTACCTCTCAGTCTGTTGGAAGTGTTTCTTCTGTTAGCGGTTCCGGCAAACAGGACTCAAGATCAACATGCAAGACAAGGTGTACGTTTTGTACAGCGTATTTTGAAAAAGGTGTCACCTTTTAATAAGTCCAGGAGCCATGAGCATATTCTTTACATGACATCAGCTGAGCGTGCGCGAGGCATTTCTGGACACTGAGAAATAATTTTTTAAGCAGTCTTTGTCATCAGTTTTATTGTTATTAAAAAAAGAATATATATTGACAGTGGAAAATACAGCTTTTAGATATAAAATGTTGTCTTGACTGTTTTTATTTCGTCGTCTTCACACTGTCTAGAACCTGGTCGATGAGTTTGTGGATCTCTCTCTGCCGGGCTGTTGCCCGGTTGATGCACTCCTGCAGCTTGTCTCCTGAAAGTGACGTTCCACCTGAGCCACAAAAAGGTGTTGATTAGCTTTTTTATATGTCCTTTCATCTTTATAAAACTTTAAAAGATGCATAATTTTTTATGTAAAAATTCAAGACTCACTCCTAGATGCATTCCTAGTGTTTTGCATTTGCTTTAATATATAAAAGAATCACTATAAATTGATGATAAATATTTTTACACCAGGCAGGCTTCGAAACATGAAGTATACAACAGGAAGTAGGAAACGAAAGCAAGAATAGGACTGAACAGAATGAATGAGAAGAAGGAAGCAATAGAGGAGAGCAAAAGGACACAAAATATGGAAAGAGGTAGAACAAGAGCAGAGGTAGAAATAACAACGGTGGTTACAGTAAAAGTGAAAGGAACAAATAAAGGAAGGACAGAAAAGGGGAAGTAAAGAAGGATTGGAGGGCACCAAAACAAAGAGAATGGAATGGAGCTTAAAGTCTGAAAACACAAATATGTTTCCAAGCTAATTTTTTTATTACATTCTCGATCAGACAAATATTGAGTTCAGATGTAAAATTTTAGGTGAGCAATAATTATACTTAATTTTTTTGAAGAAAAAAAAAAAGTTTGCAGGCTGTATCTCACCTGGTTTATGTACAGAACAGAGACGACCCTCCTCATCTGTGACCACAGTGAGGTGAGCGGTTGACAGACTCTCCTCCTCAGCCGTGGGGTCTACAATCAGGATAGAGCTGAGCAGAGGGAGCCAGGAGGTGCAAAATAGACATGGGATGTAACAGAATCAAAGATCACATATAAAAAAAAAAAAAAACATTTTTGAAATCACACATTTCTATCCTAGCATTCCTGCAGTTTGAAATATTGTAAATAAGATATCAAAGAAAGAACTGGAGTGGCCAAAGTTTTTGCCGCCCCTTGAGGGTAAAGCTGTTTTAAAACTGCTGTTATGGTAGAACGAAAACATATAGCACCACTAATTAGTAAGCTATGTATAACCTGGGTATAGCAATGTTAGCTTGCCATACTTGTGTTACTTCGTGAAGAGCAGAATAGGATATGGTATATTTTGCACAAGGACCTGGGAAGTACAACTCAATTTTTATTAAAGTGTCAAAATAGTTTTTCTATTATGCAAAACAAGATAACTATAGTATTGAATATGTTACAATAGTTTAGGGACAGCAAAATATATTTCCTATTTTAATTAGTATCAATTTGATTATGTTATTAATTTTCTTATTTGTTTACATACATACCACCAAACTGGTGTTTTCTCTTTAGGCCATCATGTATATTGGTTATTCTTCTCATATGGGATTACAATTGATGTGAATTATGGACAAAAAAAAGTTTTTTTACTAGACAAGCTTACTCGTCAAAGACGCAAAAGGAAGCACTGGCAGGATGTTTGTGAATATGAAGCCTTTGTCGCTTTTCCAAATTCACCTCTGGTGAACATGTCTCTTTGTTCACTGTGACTTCTGGGAGCTGTGCTGTAACAAGAGTAGGAGAGGTTTAGTCAAAGGCTCAGATAATTCACTACATAAAATCATTTGGAAAAAAATCCAGCAGCACTGTATGACAGGCATGTACAAAGTTAGTTTTATAGATGATGTGACATACATAAAATAAATTATTTTTTAAAGAGATGGATGAATTATGCTGTGCCTTGCTGATTTTAACTTTTTCCCAATTGGTCAATTATGATTGGTTAATGTGTTTATGAACCAAAATAGAACGCTTTAAGTTTTGATCAATGGAAAATCAGCTGATTATGATCCCTGCCCAACTTATTGGTGCGTCTCAAGTATTCTTCCTTTATTTTAGTTCCCTCCAGTGAAGTTGACGTAGAATCACATACTGTTCTTCAGGGCAGCCAGCAGGGCGATAATACAAGCGTCCAGAATGTTCCCGTCATAGTCGAGACACATAATGTCACAGTAGAGCACCCAACAAAGCTGCAACAACAACAAACGAATCATTATTAATGATTTATCACATAAAACAATTAGCACAAGTGTGCTCATATTTCTCAAGCTACCTTTCCTCTGTCGACGCATAAGTCCTCTGCTTTGATCACCTCAGAGCTGCGGCGCACACACATCACCGATTAGTGAAAACACAGACAAGCATTTAGGCAGTGAACACACACACAGTTGTAAAATGTTGGTCACACCTTTCAATAATGTCAGCAATAAACTGGCTGGCAGCCTGGGCCTGTTCTCCTGGTGGACCCGGCCGAAAGCGGGACGAACACAAAGGAGGCAAATCCACGTTGGGCACTGTGAACATGAACATGTAAGGGTCATTAAAAACCTTGTCAGTAGTATTACAAAGGGATTTTCTACATGAGAGTATGTGATACTTGCCAATGTAGCCTTTACCAGGGGCTTCTGCTGTGGGGTTAGCCAGCTCCTGCACAAAAACAAGTTGTGAGATGTTTAAATGAGAAACTAATGGAGAATTTAGAACCAAGATGGTAGGACTTGATTTTTAAACTTTATTTAAATTGTGGTCAATTTCTTCACCAAAAATGTACTGTATGGCAATAAAAACACAGCTGGATAGTGATGAATATATTTCCACTGCAGAGATTCTGAAAATAAGTTGTTAAAAGCACACTGAAGTAAAAACCTCATTCTTTGCATGTGTTTTAGTTGATGACAGCGGTGAAAAAAAATAAAGCCTTTCAGCCGGCATTAGTAAACACTATGGTGGATAAAATGTTTTACAAATCTTAATATAGATTCTGAAAGATTCGAGTTGCAAGTGGGTTCAACTGTAAGCATCTAATCCAGAGTTTGGCTTCAATGAGTGCTGAAAGAGACATGGATAGCAATGCAAATGTTTATTTTTAGTATTTTAACTGACACATTGTTTTACTGTTTGAATTTTTCTATTTGACTTATTTTTGTTCATACTACCAACTCGTAAAATTAGTAAATTATTTGTTTTACTTGTATTAAATGGTCAAAGTCTGTGAATTAAGTGAATCAGTCTGAACTCAAACTATAGATTAAATGACAATTTTCAGGGTTTTTTTTATTACTTTATTTATTTATTTATTCTTATTTTCATTAAAAATAATTTTGAAGGCATAAGCTTAACACTAAACACAGGGGAGGAAAATGGTAGAGTTGGACTCGTTCTATGTCAGTATGACCAGCAATAATTTTAGGCATAACCATGTCATCACCATCTTCACAACAAACATCAAATGTTTCATTGTTGTCCATTTTTTCTGACAGTCATGTTGTGTTCTCATTTTAGCTCAGACTTTCAGCTGAGCCAAAAAGAATAGCAGAAAACATAAATGCCTCTACTTAAAATATCATTTGGCCTATGTGTGTTGTGATGTCACCAGAGGCATGGTCATGTTTAAGCTTGTAAATATTTTATTTTTATCATAGATTTACAAAATTTTCAAACAAATAATAAAGCTAACCATCAAGTCCTGTTCTGTTGTTGACAAACTTTCCCCAAGGTGAGCTGGACTGATATTACAGATCAAGTCTAGATGCTACCATTAAAAATCTTTTTTTTTTTTTTAAGAAAAAATTTAGTAAAACTCGGAAGTGTTGCGTCTGTACCGCTTTGATTCCGCAGATAATCGTTGTGTTTCCTATCTTCACCAATGCCGAACCATCTGCTGTGGATATGGATCCTGAAATAAAAGGGAAATATAGAACATGCTCCCAAAATATTTCCTTAGAGATTAGTAAAATTGGGTCAAAACCAGCAGCTCGACTCACCAATGTTCAGTGTTGTGGTTCTGAATTCAGACAGCTCCCGTCCATCAGGTCGACAGTTTTCTTTCTGGATCGGAAACAATTTCAGATTGAATTTTCACATGAAATTTGTTCATGTGAAAATTCAATTTATTGAATCAGAAGATTGATTACAACCATGAACTGAACATGGAACATTTCACAAACCAAAAAGCTTCTGTGATACTGCAGAGGTTCCGCAATCCTATAGGTAAGATGGAAACAACATGACAAAGACATCACTACTCCGTTCATGCATTAAACTATATTAATCAAATGAAGTGGAGAGGCAATGAAAAACTGACAGAAGCTCCTCGTGTTCTATATTTATCTAAGAATCAGACGACGAACACATTTAATGTGCCGCTGTTTTTAAATAATTTCATACGCAAAAAGAAGCTAAAATAAAAGGCTTGCATTTGTAAATAAAAATGAAAAGTTTGAACAATCTTACTTGAACCCAGTCGCCATGATGTTTTGGTTAACCACGTGGGTTTGTACTACGGTAGCCGGTTGGAGGAAGTGCACTTTTTTTTTTTTTTTTTTTTTTTTTTTAAAGTGGGCAAATGGTGCCAGTGCTCTCCACCGAATGTATTTACAAACATTCAAGTTTGTAAATACATTTAGCTTGGGTTACTTCTGACTATAACTGAATGGAGGGGAAGATACAATTGAGCACAATTCTCTGACAAAATGTTTAATTTAGCTCTTGTTAAAAGTGCACTCATTCTGAAAAAATAAATTGCATTGTAATGAGCTAAATTAAACAAGAATTACGCTCTCCAAGAATTGCGCTCAACAGTAAAGCTGTATTGTCTTAAATCAATTATAAATAATTTCCGTCGTTTCCACCTATTACCAGTAGATGGCAGTGTTTTGTGACTGCTGCCTGTCCAGGAGCGACGCGGTTCCTTCTTGTTTCAAACTGATGATGTGTCGAGAAACAACAGTGACTTCCGTGTCGCCGCTGTGTACATTTGTGATTGGAAGCAGAGTTAAACTGTCCGCAGAACAATGGACGTATGACGAGTTGTTCATCATTTTCACTGTGAACGAGTTATTGTAAGCTTGCGTTTTCATGTAGGTAGGTTGAAATTGGAGCACCGGCTGCAAGGTTTCAATTCAAATATCAAGGAAACAAGCTAGCCTTTCAGCTAGCCACCTGGGCAGGTGGTCTGTTAAAGGCTGTTTTAAGGAAAATGGATATCCTCTGTGATATAGTCCAAGTTCTTTTTGCTTTGGCAGCTCTCGGTTTGATTGTGGTGAGTAATATTTGACGTTAATGCGGTTGAACATGTTAATGATTTATTGATTAAAATGTGATGCAAGAACCTGGCTACAGTCTTACAGTTTTTGTACTTTTAATTTGACAGTCCTGGGCAAAATGAAGACTGACTTATCCTTTTCAGTTTATAATGTACAATGAGTCCAGGTTGTCATGAGGAGTGAGTTGTAATGAAGCTGGTTAGAAATCAGTGTTTTAGCCCTGTAAGCATAATTACTGTAGCCTTACGGCTAGATCGAGTCAGCAAGTGTTAATATGGACAGAACACATGATGCCACTCTACCACTGTGATTGAATTGGAAGAGGATTATGACTGCTTTAAGTTGTGTTTAGTTGTAATGTATTTTTCCTTTATCAACTATAGTTTTTACAAAGATTGGATCACGTTTAAATCTCAATTTGTTTTCTTTTTGACCCATTTTATATTGAGCACACACAACATACCATAAGGCATACTCATAAGCTGAGCTTAGCAGGGTTTACTAAGTATTTAGTCAAATGTTATACAAAGCCAACCTAGAAGTTATAAATGTTTCAAACCAACAAATAGGATGAAAATAAACTTACAATGTACAGTTTAAAATTTCCAGTCTGTACAATGTAACAATATTCTTTGCTTTAATATAAACATAATCCTCAAGCATCATATTGCTGTTCTCAAGACACATGGTAACTTCAAACTTATCATATGTACAAAGCATGTAATGGAAGGCATGTTGCTAATATAACATGAGATTCATTACCATATTTATCCCATTGTAGGTGCTTGTAGTCGCACATCTGACTGCAGGGATGGTGAACCTGACTCGCCACGAGAATGAGAAATACTTCCTCACAGCCACCGGAGAGCGCAAACCCTTCCCGAGTCTGCATGATCCATTTTCCAGAGAACTTTCTGTAGTGATACCTGCCTACAATGAGGAGCTCCGAAGTGAGTTATCTCTGTTTTTCTATCAGGGACTGTTTTTGAAGTAGCAAAATAAATAAATTGAGAAAGTAGTGATTTATAATTTCAATGAAATCTAAATCATTAAACCGAACAATGGGCCTTCACTAACAACTGGGAAACTCCCAATAATTCATAAAACTTAATTCGCTAGGTTTTATGTCACTGTCCACCCACGGAAAACTGAAAGGTCTTGCATCTTTCTTTGATTTCAGTGCCTGTGATGCTTGATGAAGCAATGCAGTATTTGGAAAATAGACAAGTGAGTAAAAATATGGTCATATGAAAAGTCTTGTTGTACTTACTAATATATAAAGTGCAAGTTTTATGGCAGTGCCATTCTTTTATTCTGTACTTAGTTTTTGATTTTTTCATGCATCTTACATGGATCAGTAGACCAATTTAATTGTTCTACTCAACATTCTATGTTAGTACAACAATTTAAAAAAAAATTCTCATAAGAAAACAGTTTATTTAAAAGATTCTGAGACTTTTGTAGACCTACAAAGAGTCTAAGAGTAGGAGAGTATCTTCTAAAAGCTCTCATTTCAGGATGTGGGCTTTATTTCCAACGGCTACCGCTAGGTGGCAGCATTAGTCCGATTAAAAGCAAAATCCCTCTCATTATCTCACTGCAGAAACAAAACCCCTCTTTCACCTATGAGGTCATTGTGGTCGATGATGGAAGCAGAGACAAAACCACAGAGGTAATGGCTTGACTCGTATTTTTTAATATGCTCCCATGAGTTCTGCTCTACTTTGCTCAGTGATGCCGTTTAAAGCTGGGATGTTTTTGTGATGATCTGCCAGGTTGCTTTGCGCTATACCAATAAATACAGTGCAGATAAAGTGAGGGTCCTGACGCTGGTGAAGAACAGGGGGAAAGGAGGAGCTGTGAGAATGGTGAGACTGTAGGCTGCAGATTTTTTTATTTATTTATTTTTCTGAAGTAACTGACCTGGTTTGATTTTGTGTTGCTATTACTAATGTTGGAGTCTCTCTGCTGCTCCTAAAGGGAACTCTGAGCTCCAGAGGGAAACTCATACTGATGGCAGATGCTGATGGAGCCACAAAGTTTTCTGATCTTGAGAAAGTGGAGGCTGGACTGAAAGACCTCAACACTGGACCAGTTGGGTTTTTATTTTACTTTTCCTATACAGTCTCTTATAAATGTACAGTACTGTGTTTTTATCAGTTGTCCTCCAGACTGTTTAAAGCTACTCAATGTTTCTCTTTGAATCCTGGCTCTTTTTCATATATTATACAGCACATGCTTAAAAAGATAAGGCAGTGGACAAGTAAAGTGTGAAATATGTTTTTCAACCCTAAAATATTTTTTTCCATCAGATCAGTAGTAAGTAATGTAATGCAATTTAATGAAAAGTAATGTCTTCAGTTCGAAATAGGTAAAAAATGAGAAGCTCTGTCATCTACTGCATGTCCCATAATCAGCCAACAAATAAGAATCACCACATTGGTTATAAAATTATTGATATGTTTCTCCAGAAAGTGATTGGTAATGTAAATATGCAAATTTTCAGCTTAATCTAATCTGTATTGACAGTAAACCTCTTTAGTGTGGATGTTGCAGAATTAAGAAAACTGAATGTATTGTATTGTCCATGTCAGTGGGAGAAGTCTAAAACAAAATCAATGAGTAACATTAAGAACAACTGTTTTTATGACACATCTGTGGTTCAGAAAAACAAGCAGAAATGACCCTAATTGTTAATATAAGATGCTAAAAGCAGTTTGAAATGTGAAATCCATAACCTTTGTTTAAAATCTTATTTTACAGATACTTCTCCATTGCACACAATGTGATGTCACCTCTGCTCTTAACATAAAGATATGACCTCTATTGGCAGGGAGACTGGAATAAATGTTTGAAATGATGTTCTTCTATCACTGCATATTAAAGCTCTTCAGAATCAACTAAAATCAGTGCTGGAGGGCCACGTTTTTACAAAAGCAGAAATGAGAAAATGGCCACAGTGGTCATTCTGTGGCCGTTCCTTCAGTTCAGACGTAAATGGTTTCATAAACAAATAAAAGTAATACTCAGAAAATAGTCATGTACCACACCTAAAATGAGTGGAGAGAAAAAAAGTGAAACAAAGGTTTTAAGAAGACACTCAAAAGACACGGATTATTTACGCCATTTCTTTCCTGCAGGAAAACCTGGCCATTTCGTGTGGCTCCAGAGCTCACCTTGAAAAAGACTCTGTAGCTCAGGTAAACTCTTTTGTCTTCTTAAAGAGGAGGGGAAAAAACAACAAATTACGTCTATTTTGAGCAATGAATTGCCAATTTTGTATTTCTTTAGCGATCTGTGTTTCGTACATTCCTAATGTATGGCTTCCACTTCCTGGTGTGGTTCTTCTGTGTGAGGGGAATCAAAGACACACAATGTGGCTTCAAGCTTTTCACACGGGAAGCTGCTCTCAAGACCTTTTCCTCTCTCCATGTAGAGCGATGGTAAGAAACTGCAAATCCAATAAATCACATAGTGATCCAACTGAAATGTGTCAAAATGGAAATCTGTACATGGTTAGGCTCATTAACTAATATTTATTAATACTTGGTAAGAAAGGAAAGGTTTTTGACAAGTTTTTTAAACTACTAATTATAAAGGAATTATCTAAAGTTAGAAGTCAATATTCAGTGGGGTGTTGAAGTCCTCCTATCCCTGGAAGCATTTTCATATTTTGTCATTGTATAATTACAAACTTCAATGTGTGTTATAGTGATTTTATATAATTAGATAATTAAAATAAAATTTCAGTAGAATATATAAAACGGAGTCATCAATAGAACTGTTATTATTCTTCCTCTCTTTTAAAATTTTATTTAGCTGATGTGAAACCTGGATTTATTGCTGAAGGCCTGCTCTGTATCTGTCTTTGCTTTCTCAGGGCTTTTGACGTGGAGCTCCTGTACATTGCCCAGTGTTTTAAAATACCCATAGCAGAAGTGGCGGTGAACTGGACAGAAATAGAAGGTTGGTTTTTCATGAAGTATTTGCTCTTCACCCTTTACCTCTTGTCCCCAAACTGAATTCCTTTGCAGTTTTTTTTAATACAAGTTAGCTACTTTTGTTTTTTGTCTGTCATTTTTAATGGCCTGCAAACCACCACAGTTTTACTGTTTGACTTTAAAGAACATCTGTTGAAAGTGCAGAGTTGATTTTTCCTCTTTAGGGTCCAAACTGGTCCCATTTTGGAGCTGGCTGCAGATGGGACAGGATCTGATTTTCATTCGCCTGCGCTACATCACCGGAGCCTGGAAACTGCATTCGCCACATAAGACTGATTAGCCAAAAGGACAAGCCATTGTGTCACAGAGACAACCTGTTATAGGACCATGGAGCCTTACAGTGAGCATGGGGGGAGTTCTGTGTCTGTGGTTCAACATAATCATCAGAAAAAGTAAAACTTAAATCAATTTTCCTTCCAAACGTTATTGGAAATGAGATAATGACACAGTTGTGGATTCCTGGTGGTTCTGCCTTTTTACGTGGATGCTGGCTTTTTATTGGCCGCTGTTACACATGCATTTCTGTTGCCACAGTAAACAGGATGTCTGACTGATCCTGTACTGATGTCTCCTGATGTTTATATTGTCTTCAATCAGCTAAGAATGTAAGAGTTGCATGTAAAAAAAAATGTGTGAAGGACCTGATCATGTGGAGTGTCTGTCAAAAGAACAAATGTGGTTGATAGGCCGAATGACTTGAAACATAATTAAACATAAAATAACAGAACAGAGATTGATTTTATTGTCAGTATTTTTTTTCTGCCCTTTAGTGGCCAGCCTTTATAAAAGTATACATTTTTGCTTTCAATCATTTTCCAACAAAGATGGACTTCGGATTTAGATCTTAAAAATATGTACATTCGTTGCATTTGTCATTTAAGACAAAATAAAACACCACTTTGTGCCAAAAGATGTTTTCTTTTTTTGGCCGTTTCCACAGTCTGGGTTATATCAGTATATAGCAATCCATTAACAGTAAACTGCAAGAATCTGTGTCAGACAGTCCCTTTTAAAACTGTAAGACCAGAAAGTTCTTATTAGAAAGAAAACAGAACCTTTTAGAGTTACACATGCGTTCAGGACATGGACGGACTACACCTGTCGCCTGTCTTTGTAATAAGCCACACCTGTACCAGAAACAATGTCAAGAGTATTTCCTTGGCTGTGGAGAAAAAGAACTCGAGCCTCTTCTCATAGTGTGAAAGGAAAAGTTCATTGTGAAGTTTCTACAATCAGCAATAATCTGGAAAGTCAAGTAATCTGCTGGTGTTTGGTAACAGATTACTGTGTTTTATGAAATCATGTCATCTTGACATTAAATCTGGATGGCAACGTTTTTTTTATTTTTGCTTTTGAATTCTGACAAGTTAGAAATTCTTTGAAAAAGAAACTGCTCAATCACTTGGTGTGGTTGACATTAAATTGGCCTCTGGTAATACAGCAAAAAAATCTGTGTTATCTCTGACCAGGACATGTCATTTAAATCTCCTATTAAACTGGTTTCTATGATTTTCTTCTTTCATCTCTAGGATATTGACAAAATGATGATACTCTTAACCCTTTGATCCCAAGAGTCTCTTGAAACCAATGATATTGTCCCTAAATTTGGGGTCTTTAGGGAAGTTGATAATCAACCTCCATCCTACAACAGAGATCTGATTATTCAAAATGTTCCCAATAGCACTTTGCTCAGACTGAAAGTTTACTGTTGGTTCCTGAAATTTCTAAAAGTGGAATGGGAGGCAGATATTTTAGTTATCAGGCTTCTCTCCTGTCGAACCAGCTCCCAGTTTTAATTTGTGAGGCAGACACCCTTTCTACCTTTAAGACGACGCTCAAATGTTCTGTTTTTGATAAAGCCTATAGTTCGAGCAGCTTAGGTGATCCTGACATTACGTTGCTAAGGCTGCTGGAGAACATTATGACCACTTCTCCTTGCTCTGATATGTTCTCATTCCACTTTTGCATTATATGCTGTTATTTCAACTTTTACCTTAGTTTTTTTTTTTACTCTTCAAAGAAGTTACCCCTGGGCTGCTGCTCTATTTAACTAAATTGAGATGCACTTTTTGATCAGAATGGCGTGCACTGTGTACTTTAACCCCAGAGCAGCATTTATCTAATCTGACTGATACTGATTAAAATTTTAATTTTACTAAATATGTAATTAGGTTCTATGTTTGAGCTATAAGGGTGTATTTTCATTTATCTAATTAAAAACAAAAAGGAACCTTTGCATTCTACATGAATATACCCTTCTCCCTTTTGTTGGCTTACATCAGGCACAGGTTGACATTTTGTGGAAAATGTCCAGAGAGGGTAGCTTCTTTTTTCTAAAATGAACCGTAATAGTGCTGTTTTCTTCCTGAGCTCTAGAGTCCCGTCGATGCGCATGTCTCTGGGGCTTCACGGGGCCCCCAGGGAGCGCATCCTGTTTGTGTCCTCCCTGTCTGTGCTATTGCAGCCAGACAAGACACAGAGGCGGTGAATCATCATCATCTGCACAGTTCTTGCTTCCTGTCTCCGGAATCAGCTCTTTTGTGAAAGGGGGGCGAAAAAAAGCACATTTTGGCCGTGGGACGCCGCTGCTTCCCTGTGTTGAGACTTTGGAAACGCCGGTTTTGACTCCGGTCTCTGCGGTCCGCCGCTGATAGGGTTATTGGATGATTTACCTGACGGTTGGTGGAGGGGGGAATAAAGCATGTTTTTTCTGAAAGGGTCTCCTGAGAGGTTTCACTTGGTGCTGGCAGTACCGTTACGTCCCGCAGCAGTTGCTGTAAACTGTGAAAATGTCAAACTTGTAGACTCACTGTCGCCAGCAGAGTCTGCGTCATTAACTGGACCGGTCACGGCACTCCCAATAAAAGGATCGTATCCATCCGCAATGAAAAAGACCTCTACGTGACTTCTAACGACGGGTGGTAATGCAAATCTTGATTCAACAACGGAAAACTCAAATTTCACAGCGTGGAGGAATTTATGTAGCAGAAGCGCAGAAAATGAGTCCCAGTTTTATCATTCCTTCACAGCACAGGTGCAGTGCTTTTGTTTGTCTGCGTTGCTATTATAAGTTATTGTTAAGCGAGAGTCTAATAAGCAAATTGTCCCATGACGCTATAATTGAAATTTTTCAGATAAAGAAATGAACATTTCCACTAATTTCTGTAGAAATAATCACAAATGTATTGTAGTTATAATCGGTCAGGTAACTAATGTTAGAAATACACCATAAATAGCTTATAAATAAGACAAATTATCGCTGGCTGTCCTGCTAAACTAGCCTCAAAGAGAACAGGTGTGGTTGTAGTTCTACATGAGGTATAACGTGATGAATGAGGAAACGTGCGCGCTGTGCGTGGCTCAGGTGGCACGGATGCACGGGCGCGCGCGGACAGAATCTGAAATCCCTGAAATCCTGGGAAAGTTCCAGGACGGTGGGGGGAGGCGGAGGGATCCAGCACACAGGCGCTGCGGTTCCAGCCAGGCTGACGCCGCCGAGGCTGTGTGGCGCTCGGCTGTGGCTGCCGGAGGAGCGGAGTCTCTGAGCTCCACGAAAACCTGCGTCAAAACGAGAAAACGTGGTCGCGTAGCACCGGAAGACACTGTTACTGGTATTTCACAATAAAATTACTAAACCATGTTAGTCACTTTAGTGCTTTTGTTAATGTTGTAGTGTTTTGCACCTCAGGGCCACCGTAGTTTAGTGAGCTGGAAACAAAAACAAACAAATAAACATTCAGTGAATATGTATTCTCAAGTTAAATATTGACTAGGGCTAATGTGTTCTTGTACATTTAAGCATTTCTCTTTGATAAACAAACATTTCAGATATACTTTAATAAAAAGAAAAAAATAAATAAAATTTACCCATGCTTATAGAATGAATTAACATTATATAATTAATTCATTCTATAAGCATTAGGTTATAAAACAAAAGTATGTTCATGAAGTAATCTAGAGCAGGATTGTCCAAAGTACAGCAGGTCCCTTCCTGACTGCAATTTGAAAATGGTGCAAATTTGTCCCTCCATCTCATAGAGTCTGTGCATATGGACCCTTTTTGTAATTGTTTTAGGATAAAATTTCAATATCAAGTATATATCTTCTTAAACAAAAAACAAACAATGCTAAGTGCTCCACAAATGATTCCTCCTTTCCAGGCTACATCCACCAACCCGAGTTTCTCTCTGACACTTTTATTTTGAAACAGAACTAACTGGATGCACTTCTGTTTTACTCCTTTCTTTATTTTTCAACGTAAACACATGCTCCTAGACACAACCCACTCCGCACACACACGCACACCCACTTGCAGACAGAAACACACCTTCACAACCTCAGCACACCGGCCTGACCCGCTGCAGACGCGGAAACCTCCACACACGCTAAACAGTCAGCGGTGCACTTGCTATGACAACACAGGTGAGAAATGAAATAACAACACACTATTTGAGAGGGTTATGAGCGTTTTTGTCATTTTACCGTTTGTTATGAATTCGCATCCGATACAAAGCGCAAAGATTTTGTTATTGTCTTAGGAGTTGCGTAAGATGTTTACTCTGACAACTTTTATCCTGGTTGCTATTAAAATGACTTTCTCTTAACGTACAACGTAATTGAAAATTTAAGATGTCAATTTTAGACTAAAAAGTTTTAATTTATTTCTAAAAGCGTTTCTTTGTTGACGACATGTTGTTAAACATTATATATAAGGCCTGAAGTAATGGTTACTTTATGTTTTCGTTTATGATTTTTTTATGTCACATTCTCCTGCGCAGAGTAAAGGTGTGTGTGCAGAGGTTAAGGCAGAAACCGGATTCTGCAGCGGCACAGAGACTGGATGCAGCGATAGTTAAAGGAAGCTGGCGTGTTTACTTTTTTGGGAAGGGGTGCACTGGTGATAAAGCATTAGGTAATTAGCCTATCTGAGGCTGCAGACTGAGTGACGCCAGGCTCCATAAAGCAGCGGCAGCAGCAGAGACGGACTGATGCAGCTTTGCTGTCATTGTAAGAAAAAAAAGAAAAAAAACTCCTCAGCTGTCTGCTTGTCTGCCATTCAGGGACCACAGAACTGGTCACATTTCAACCAACAAGCACAAGTCTTTTTGTTGAGATCTGCTCAAATGTGGATCTGTTATTTAGTTTTTCAAAAACACATTATGCCATAGTCACCTTTAAAGTGAAGGTCCAAGTCATTTTAAGTCATCTTTTACATTTCCGGTCTTTGTTTTTTTCTAAAGTTGCATCCAATGCACAACCCCCCACAATATGCATAATGTGCAACAAAGCTGTAATCAGCATTGCAAGAACGAAGTGAAAATGCTGAGAGCCTGAACCACACAATGAGAAGAAAAAAAAAAAAACAAGCAGGCAAGTTATAATCTTCTGCTTCAGTCTCAGATAATTCCAGTGTAAATATTTTAGAGGCTGGACATCAAAGTGTCTCTTTTTGTACATCCGCACCTCGCCGTGGGCATTTGTGTAATGCTCAGTGGCTATTTAGGCGGACAGAAAGATACAAACAGGGACTGTGTTTCTGTCTCCCTCCCTGTCTCGCTCTCCCCCTCCTGTTCTGTGATGTGTTCTGGCCAGACAGTAAGGCTCCTGGGCGTCAGTGGCATGATCATAGAAACAGAGGCCAGAAAGGACATTCCTCATTGTTGGTGGATCTAGAAATGAGCCTGGCCATCTTGGCTTTCTCTAACTGAGACAGTTTTGTTAAGCATTTAATATTCCCCTTCTGAGAAAAATATAGTGTAGCATGTGGAAGACCACTGTGATACAGGCATGCTCTGTGTAACCCTGCTGATTGAGCCTCCTTATTATGGAAATCCACCTACAATGCCCGTACAGACCATTTTAACCTTTCCCATACTATTGAAGTGAAGGGAAAGTGATTTGTGATTAATTTTTCTCTTTTTACAATTAAGTAAAAGTCTGGAAAGTGTGACATCTATTAGCATCCAGCCCCTGTTACTCTGCTACCTCAAAATAAATCTGTATCTAAATCTTTGATAATCTCAGAGAACTGTTCAATCCAACCTCCAAAAGAGTGCTGCACAACGACAAAGTGTTAAAGACGTACTTGTCCAGCTCAATTAGAAGGCCAGAAAGGGAGAACATTGATCAGAGAAGCAGCCATGAGGCTTATGATAATTATAGAAGAGCTGCAGAGATTCACAGCTCAGGTGGAAGAAACTGGTGATAACTGTTAGCCGTGCAAACCTGGCGTTTGCAGTGGAGTGTCAAGACAAAAGCCAGAGTTGAAAGACATAAGAAGTTAGGAGCAAGTTTTAAAACCAGACACAGCAAACATGTGGTAGAAGGTGCTCTGGTCAGAGAAACCAAAACGGAATTTTTTGGCCTACATGCAAAACATAATGCCTGGGGAGGGGGTTTGAGGGGGAGTTATGGCCCTCTCCACATCCAGGGATATGAGGTACTTGAACCATATTCATACTAGTTTTGGCTCAGTTGATTCGCGCTCTTCATCCTGATAGGGGAGATGACTTACTAACTTGTACACTCCCTACTCAGATGTTGAAAATAATGAAATGGGGGATTTCTCTCCAGGAAATCAAATTACTTTTCTTATTTTGCTCTTCCTAAAAGATAAATTATCCAAATGAGAAAAACAACGTCTTCTTTTTGCTTGGAGTTACAAATGGTAACGTTATTGTCACCGTTGATGCGTACGGTCTGTGCTGTCACAAAAACCTGATTTGCATGCAGACATCCGAGGAGAATCGCAGTGGAAAATAGCAGGCAGGTTCACATGACGAAATTTACACAACAAATCTAAACTTGCAGTCAGAAATGGCTTAGATTAAAGTTCATCCATGTGCTGCAAAGGTCCAGTCAAAGACCAGACCTAAATCCAATTGAGAATTTGTGGCAAGACATTCTGTCAAATCCGACTGATCTAGAGATGTTTTTCAAAGAAGAATGAGAAATAAATTCTAGTCTCTAGACGAAGCATATCTAAAAATACCTGCAGCTGCATAGCAGCAACAGGTGGTTCTACAGTGTCCACTGAGATGTGCTGAATATAAATGTGCGTCACATTTTTTCAATCACTTCTCTTCTACTTCACAAATACATCTCTGACCTCAAAATGTACAAACAGTGCTTCCATTCACCTGAATTAGCAAAACTGTTCCTTAACTCAGACTCTCCTCTCTCTTGCTAGATGATTGAAACCTGAGCTGGATGTCTGGCTGCGTGAGGAAAAACTATCTCTGCAGGAGGTTTTGAAGCCAAAGTTGCCGGATCCCATCTGTGCCAACACAGAGAAGGGATTTACGGTTTACACTGTGCTGGCTGAAGTCCAGCTTCTTCCCCTGGAGCTGCTTGGAAGTTACAGCAAAATAATAAAAGAAACATCTCTGTTTACTCATCACAATACCTCTTTCATCCTCCGTTTTTTTGTCTTGTGTCCTGGCTGTAAGTTATTTGCCTGTTCACTCCTTCGCCTCAAGGGAACAATTGCACTGCTAACTGGACCTAATCTCAGCCCATCCTGCCAGCTATTTATCCATATCACAATGAACTCTTCTTCGTCGATTACGTCCTTGTTCTCCTTCACCAGCCCTGCAGTTAAGCGTCTGCTCGGCTGGAAACAAGGAGATGAGGAGGAAAAGTGGGCAGAAAAGGCCGTGGATTCTCTGGTGAAGAAACTGAAGAAGAAAAAGGGAGCAATGGAGGAACTGGAGCGAGCCCTCAGCTGCCCTGGGCAGCCCAGTGAGTAGCACATTGATAAACACAGAAGAGCTCAGCCTGTGGTGCTGCCTAAAGCAGCATTCATAGCTGATAAATGGAGTCACAAGACAATCCCAAGATGAGCTCAAGGAAATGCGACCTTCATACTTTTATCCATGGTTTCATGATGCTTCTACCTGTAAAAACATCAAATCGAAAGAGCTGTGCCCAAGTTTATTTTGGGATATTTGCCAGAATAAATTCATTTTATGTTATTGTAATCCATTAACTCTTCTTGTATTAGTAAACACATGTTTACTAATATTGTAAACTTGATGTAATAATATGTAACATAATGCACTGCCTACTGAGGCAGTTAAAATCCCAGTTCAGGACTTTTCTCTGTATTTCATTAGCTTTTCTCTGCACATTACCTTCTGCAGAATAATATATATACAGAATTTTATATTTCTTTTTGTGAGAGCCTTGTGCCAGGTTTTTTTTTTTTATTTTGAACCAGTGTTGCATCAGTTTGTATTAGTCTTTTGTTGGTTTGGTAGCAGCTGTGATTAACAATGAGTGACAACCAGCCACAAGGGGAGATGAACACTCCAGCTACAAGAAAACCAGCAATTTTGGTTGACCAGCCACAATTGCTGGTCAACCCCTGTCAGATAGTCCTCTTGGTATCATGTTATTTATAAAACAGTTTATGATAGGAGAGCACATGTTTACATTTATTCACTTATATATAGTATTTCTTTATTCTTATGTCATGTTTTTTGTTTTCTTAATAGGTTGATACCAAGAAATTACTAGTGGTCCCAATCCTGCTAGAAATTTCTGAAGGTACCTCTGTGTAATCGGTTATAAGGAATTATGTTTATAAATGTCCAACTCATTTCTACTTCACAGTTTGTATCATTAGGGGCAATAATTTGTCATGTTTCATAACAGACAACTGGTTTAGAACCACAATCAATGGAAATGCAAGAGTAATGCAAGGTGCACAAAACATAATGTTTAACTAATGATATACATATACAATACGAGCATTTTTATGATTAAGTAGATAATTCATTTAAATACTTAACCACCAAGATGAATAAACTAATACTTGTCTTGGTACATAGAAGGGTAATAATTTTGATGAAGTAGGTATGAAATTGAGATATGAATATACAAGGTGGAACTAAAACTGAGAAGTTAATGATATTGAAAACAATGGAAAAAACACAATGAAATCATGTGAATTTGACTTTTGTTTTCTAGTTTCCACCACTGAAAGGCACATTAAACAGTTTCTAAGAACTTTAGAAGTTGTAATAATTTAGACTTTCTTACAAGGTCTAACTTTTATAAATGACCAAACATCTCACCAAAAGTCACAACTCTGAAAATAAAAATAAAAAATCCCAACTGATTGATATATCAGTCTCTGTAAAGCAGCTCCGTCTTTTCGAACTACAACAGTAATATGGTTCCTGATTGCTGAGCTCTAATGATCCAGTTTTAGTTTGCATTTAGCCAGATATTTACATGTATTTCAGTTTTTATTTCTGCCTTCAGGTAAGTGTGTGACAATTCCTCGGTCACTGGATGGGAGACTGCAGGTGTCCCACAGGAAGGGTCTTCCCCATGTCATCTACTGCAGGGTGTGGCGCTGGCCTGACCTGCAGTCCCACCATGAACTGAAACCCCTCGAATGCTGCGAGTTCCCCTTTGGCTCCAAACAGAAGGACATCTGTGTCAACCCCTACCACTACAGGCGTGTGGAGACTCCAGGTACAAGACAGGATCTGCCAGAGTTCTTGGTGAAAGACAGGATTTCTAAACTGATTGTGTTTATTGGTGGCTTTTGAGTTTGTGATGTCTTCTTTGGGTGTTTTATCAGCTCTCTCTCTCTCGTGTCATCAGTGCTTCCACCAGTTCTGGTCCCACGCCACAGTGAGTTCAACCCTCAGCACAGTTTACTGGCCAAGTTCAGGAATGCCTCCCTGAACAACGAGCCACTGATGCCACAGAATGCCATCTACCCGGACTCCTTCCCGCCGCTTCCCGTCTCCTCTTTCTCCTCCTCTCCAACTTCCTCCCTCGCCCAGTCGCCCACCTCACAGAGTTATCCCAACTCTCCCAGCAGCTCTGCAGAACCTGGCAGTCCGTATCACATCACAGGTAGGAACCAAAAATCCCAGCTGTTAAAGATTCTGACCATGATCAATTTACATTGATTATTTTTCTCCTTCTGGTGTTTGTGTTAATCTAGCTGAGACTCCTCCCCCTCCATACAGTATGATGGAGACAAATACTCAAGAAGATATGAAGCCAAGCAATTCCACAGAAACCCCAAAACTCACATTCTCTGCTCCACACAGAGGTAACTTACCATTTTCTTCCATTTGGAAATCTACACAATTTAAAAAAAAAATTAAAAAAAGTCCACCATCCCCCCTAAGTTAACCCTGTCTTTAGATATGAGGCCTGTTTGTTACGAAGAGCCTGAGTACTGGTGCTCCATTGCTTACTACGAGCTCAACAACCGGGTGGGGGAGACGTTCCACGCCTCGTCCCGCAGCGTCTTGGTTGACGGCTTTACAGACCCGTCTAATAACAAGAACCGATTCTGTCTCGGTCTGCTTTCCAATGTCAACCGCAACTCCACCATCGAGCACACTCGCAGGCACATAGGCAAAGGTGAGTACCTCCAGCTGATTTGCAGTCATTTTAGTTACATTAATTATATAGGCCACCTGGATTTAAATTAATATTGTAGATGTGTATCTGTTAAACAAATATAGAGTGATAATGTGAAGGGATTTTGCTCCCTTTTTCTAAAACCACCTCAACTTTTAATAAGTGGCAATTATTCAGTGTTACTGTATTTTTGACTGGAAGGAACTTATGTTTTAGTATTTTTGCAGTTTTCTAGAAGTTCATTCCTGATTAGTGTTCAGGAAAAACGAAATCTTGATCTGATTTGTATGAACACTGAAAAACCAGCTTTTTCAAAAAATGAAAATGCATTAGTATGAATAAATATTTGTCGCAATTCATTAAATTCATGCATAAAAATATGAATCTAAGACTAATTGGTTAAATTTATTGGAATAATTATTGTTTTTATTGCTGTGTCCTTGGTGATGATGTTTATGTCAGAATACATAATTATTAATCTTCTAGTTTTCTAGTGGTTTATATAAACTGGACTTTCTCAAGCTTGAATGTAACACCTTCTACCTTCCTTTTTTCTCAGGTTTACATCTGTACTATGTGGGAGGGGAGGTTTATGCAGAGTGTCTGAGTGACAGCAGCATCTTTGTGCAGAGCCGTAACTGTAACTTCCAGCATGGCTTCCACACCACCACAGTGTGCAAGATCCCCAGCGGCTGCAGCCTCAAGATCTTCAACAACCAGCTGTTCGCTCAGCTTCTCGCCCAGTCTGTCAACCACGGCTTCGAGGTCGTCTACGAGCTCACCAAGATGTGCACCATCCGCATGAGCTTCGTCAAGGTACCAGAGTTCATTTTTCATTATACATCTGCAGGAACAGGCCCAGTAATTCTTCCTGAAAGCTGAATGAATAGTTAGTGCTTGCACTGTACGTTGTTGGTTGTAATTTATTGAGCGGTTTAGTGTTTAGCCCTTATAGCCGCTGTCAGACATGTCAGATCCTGCCACATACAAGGTGGGGTAACTCTCCCTCCTATTAGCACCCACACCACCATCCCACCAGCTGAGATTTATGGCCACTTCCATTCCACAGGGGTGGGGTGCTGAATACCACCGTCAAGATGTGACCAGCACCCCCTGCTGGATAGAAGTGCACCTGCATGGACCCCTGCAGTGGCTGGACAAGGTGCTTACGCAGATGGGATCCCCGCACAACCCCATCTCTTCTGTGTCATAATGTAAACACTTTTGAGTGTGTGGTCACTGTCTTCACACAGGTAGTCATATGTTCTGTCCGTGGGTTTATGTCATTACATCTCATTATGACTACTGTGGGAGTCATAAGGATGTACTCTAGAACTGTTTTTGCATTTAACATGATGTAAAGACACAACGTAATTTCAGCATAATGAAACATTTCTGGATTCAGACACTTTAGCTGTACAAAAACTAAATGGGATCTATTTGGAGGTACTCTTATATTATAGTGATTTGTGATGTATTTCCATGTTTTGACCAATGTTTGAATGTACTGGGTTTTTTTTTTACATCTCCAATTAAATGAGTTTCTTTATCATGTGTTTTTCCAACATTTGGATTTTTTGAAGCCTTAGCACCCTTATTAAGAATAAAGCTCAAACCGTACTGTAAATTCATTCTGTAATCAGTGTCTGAGTATTAATGTTTTTATTTTTATAGGCTCAGCAGACATAGACGTCAGAATTTTCACATCACACATTTGGCTTGTGTTAACTTATTTAGATCTAGTTAAATTTAGCTTATGCTAAACTTTAAGATGAAAAAAACATACAAAATGTTATTTTAAAAATAAGCCGTGACACTCTGATGTGTGAAAATATGACCACTGATTGTCACAAGGAAAAACATTAAACTGCATAAATGCAGCACTTCTTTTAAAGCAATGCTACAATTGTTTTTTTGAAAATTTCAGGTGAATTACATCAGGTTGATGTTCACAATGATACAACACATAAATACCACAAAAACAGTAAGGAAGAACAAGAACACACAAGATAAATAAGCAATTAGAAGACACAATATAAATATAACAATGCAGGGATGCAATGTCTTACAGTTACAATTAAATGTCCTGATTAAAACTGCAATATGAAGGACAGTAAAACCAACTAACTTTAAACTAAAACATAAAGCAAACGGAGAAAACATTTTGCTTACACATTAAAAATTATTTTCTGTCAGATTTTGAGCAGCTTCATCTAATTATGCATAAATTACTTATTTGTATTTTTTTTCACAACCCTTGTGATGTATAATAAATACTATCAAATACACACTAGTCACTGTCAACAGCCCTGAAAGTGCTGCTGTGATTGGCTGCGGCTTTGTACAGCCAGGAGCTGCTGCTGCTGCTGCAGGAACCGGATCACCTCTGGACTCCTGAGCAGAGACTGGAACACAGAGACATTCATGTTAGACTGGTGATGCAAATATGGAGAAAAAAAAAGGGGAAAAAAACTACATCAACACAGTAGATCAGGGGTCTGCCACATGTGGCCTACCATTCTGCATACTGGTGTATGAATGTGTGTGTTTGTGAATATTAATATTTGAATGTGGGTTAAGTGCAAAATGCTTTATTTATTCAATACAACTAGAAAAGGGTTATCAAGTTTATGAAAAAAAAAAAAAAACACGTATGAATGACGGTGAAGTCAACTCTTATTTAAAGCAAAATAACAAATGTTTCAGAAATACAATCTCTATGGTAGAAGAAAGTAAAATCTGACCTGACATTTCAGGAAAGCAACATCTAGATTTAAAGAAAGTAGCCTCGGACTTCCTGGAAATAACATTTGAGTCCCAAGATGCAATGTAACCTCAAAGTTTGAAAAATTTAAACTTCAAGATCTGGGAAATAACCCCAAAGTATTTTTTCTTGTGTATCTGGTCTGGCAGTGTGGCAATTAGAACTGTTGTCTGGGGGCCAAGGAGAAGACTAGATTTACTTTCATAAATGCGGGAATAAGGTTTTTGCTATAATGCGTGATTATATTTACAAAAAAACCTTCATTAGAAATTTCTTTGAGTGCCTTTCAAATGTAATGGACACAAAGATGAACAAGAAAGAGACAAAAAGAAAGGGAGAGAGGTGGTGTAAAAAGTTAAATGAGAATAAAAGAAAAAGAGTGATACAAGAAAACACTAATAGTGTGCCTCTACACCTGCAGAAAGAGAAAATGAAACAGAACTGAGAAACCACGGTGACAACATGTATGACAATAACAATGTCACAGCAAAGCACACAGTAGTAATTAATAGCAGATGTTTTCAGTTTAAGTTCTTGAAAGAAACATCCAAATTCTGGGAGGTAACCATTTCGGTAAAGGAACGTTCCAGGAAAGTTTCAGAAAAGTAAACTAAAGACGCCTTTAGCATTCAGAAAAGTAATCTCTAAATTCCTGAATGGTCACCTGAAAGTTCCAAAAGAAAAATAAAAAGACTATTTTATCTTTCAAATTCTGAAAAGTAATCTCTGAAATTTACTTTCTCAGAGTTTATGGCAAAATAAAGGTGAGCAAGCTTTTAATAGGTATTCGTTCTGGAAGAGTAACCGGTACATTCCAGAAAGTATTCTGCAAGTTTAGAGAAAAATACAGTATGCTTCAGCACATGGGAGCAGAATCAGGTCAACGACTCACCAGTCTTTTCTGGTTGAGGACTTGTTCTATAAGGGAGGGTCTGGCTGGACGGTCCCCCATGGCTCCCAGACGCTGTTTGTTCACAGACACTGGACGCTCCTCAGAGTTTTCCTGGTCATCCCCACAAAAAGAGCAGTTATGTTACATTGGAGTGTAGAAACCAGAGGAAAACTCCCGCAATACCTTAAATTATTTTCAATTTTTAAAACGACCCTTTAGATTTAAAAATTGTTTTCCTTACATCAAGCTTCCCGCTGGACATAGCCTGGTCGCTCTTCTTCTTCTTATATTTATCCTTATACATCTTGTTGCGATGTTTTTTGCACATCCACGGCTTCCTCTGCTTGGCCACCTGTGTGGTGGTCTCCGTGCAGCCCTCGTAGGTGCACTGTTTAGGGGCGTTGTCGCCCTCCGAGATATCCTCTTCATTAAGCTCCTCCGGGCTGGCTGCGCCTTCTCTGGGATCAGACGCATCCAGCACGTCGCTCTCTTCGTCCGGATCGTCCACGCTGAAAGAGGACACGTTGTTCTCTGATTCATGCGGCGTTGTCACGTTTCTGCTGTCCACAGCTCCGCTTTTACTTACGAAATACCGCTGGCCGTCTTTAGTGAGCAGAAGAGTTGAGTCCTTGTCTTTATTTGCAGCGGATGAAGAACTGTCCTTGTTGCTCATAGTTATGGCAGTGAACGCAATGCTAATCGCCGGTTCTCTACAACAACCTCACTGTGATATGTATTCACATACGAAACGGGCAGCTACAAGTTACTATTACATATTTTTGTAATAAAACATGCATTGTCTTCGTAAAACAAATGTACATAATCGCCCGTAGGCGAATGCTACACTTCCTTGACATTAGTGATGTGTCGGTCGCGAACGATCCGGCTCTAAGAGCCGGCTCTTTGAAGTGAAAGATTGGAACCGGCTCCACAATGGGAGCCGTTTTAGGATCCTATTTGGGAGCCCCCCCGTCAACAAATGAAAAAGGTGTCGTCGTCGTCGTCGTCTCCCCCGTCAACAAAAGAAAAAGGTGTCGTCCCGAACCTTCCCTCCCCCCCCACGCCAAGAAAAAATATATGGATATATGGGGAGCCGTTTGGGAGCCGAAAGAGCCGGCTCTCCACACTAAAAAGAGCCATTAGAGCCGCATCTCGAAAAGGAGCCGAAAATCCCATTACTACTTGACGTTAGTCTTCTTCGCTGGCATTGTGTTTTTCGTCTGACAACAGCGACGCCTTTTGGCTTAAACGAGAACTACATATAAAAATGTTTGCTATTTTAATTCTGTAAACTGTACGAAAAACATTTTATTCTTGTTCTACTCTCTTTAATTTCCACTTTCTCGTTATCTCCTCCAATTAATGTACTTCTTAGTCTTCTACGGCTCGGCAAAGATGCTTGGAAAACAGACTTTGAAAAATATTAAGGTAACTTACGTCATGTTTATTGAAAAGATTCAGTCAGAGCAAATCTGTGATAATTATTCAATTGAGCAATAGTGACCCCCACATCCCCTCAAAAAAGTAAAAAAAAAAAAAAAAAAACACACAAACAATTTAGTTTTTAAAGGTGTTTTAATTATTACTTTTGATTATTGACAGACCATTGATGAAGAGAGGTACAGGTATCAGTATTCAGGAAAGGCTGAATGCAGTAGAGCAGCAGTGAGAGCACTTTGGTTAACCGTGTACCGGAGAGTGTGGGTTTCATCAGCACAACATATTCACACTGTAGCACATTACTGTGTAAATGTCATGGTAGGAAGAAATGCAGAAACACAGACAAATGACACAACTGCTTTAAAATCTCTAAAAACAAACAAACAAACAAAAAAACAAGTGCAGTTCTGCATTTCTCCCTTCACACCAGTAACTGAAAATCAAAATTACTGTCAGATTTTGCTCATAGAGTGGCATCTTTGTTAGAACTGACAATGAAGCAAAATGATAGTTTCTATTTTTTCCCCACAAATGTATATTTGACTGTGTGGATTTATCTAGGTGAAACAACATCAGGTAAAAATGATACTATTCATTTCAACTGTAGTTTTTTTTCTCCATTTTGACCAGATGATTGAATTCATATTTCTTTTTTTTTTTTTTGCTTATTGACTGTCAGACATGATTCTTTTTGTTTCATTTTTTAGTTTCTTTTTTTCAGTTTTTTACAATTGTAATATATTTACTACTAGTAAAGAAATATACTGTATTGTGAACTATCAAAATAAATAAAACTGTTATTTACATAACATATAAACAATACTTCAACACTAAACATTTTTTATTATAAGAATAGGCTACTGTATGTCTGTCATGCTTTCATCTAAATAAATGAAGTCATGAATGAGGTTTACAGAGCTTAAACAAGTCCTCCTCCATGTTTTAACTGCTTTGCACGAGTGCTGCTGGTTTTCATCCATCCTGCCATTGTTTCTGTCATCTTTAACTGTAAAAAGACTGCAAAATGTTTGTGCATCCCTTCATACCCATCAGTACATGTATAAGAAGCATTTGAACCACAACAATCATACCGTTCGTAAATGTTGGTATAAAAGTGCATCTCAGTAAATCAGAATAAAAGTTCATTAATGTCATTAAATAAATTCAACAACTGAAAATATACTATAAACTGAGGAACATATTTAAATAGTTAATTTCTGTTAATATTAATAATTGATTGTTGATCATTACACCTAATGAAAAACTCAAATCCTGTTGTTTAGAAAACCAGATTATCACATAAGACAAATAAAAAAAATGTTAAAATAGAAATGTTATTTTATGAGTCTACACAATTATGTAGAAGGACTGACTAATAGTTGTCCAGCTGACCAACATCGACAAAAAAAAGGTAATTGCAGAAGAAGCCACACAGTGCTGTATACAAGAATACCGATGGAAAATTGAGTGGAAGAAAAAACTGTATGGGGAATCTTAAGATGATTTTGAAACAAAGTCCATTCAAGAATTTTCCCTTCCCTCTGCTGAAGATGCTGATGTCTGATATAAGCACGACATGGTACTTATCCATGTTGCCTAGATTTTCAGTACCATGTTTACTGATCATGACACCACCAAACTTGGTCAGAAAACTTGCCTGACTTAAACGTGAAAGAGAATTGATGAGATATTATCAAAAGGAAGATGAGAAACACTATTTCCAACAATGCAGGTGAGCTGAAGGCCACGATTACATCATCCTGTGTTTACTGAACATCTCAGCAGAGCCACAGGCTGACCTCCTCCATTACACGATCCACTGATCTAGCAGTTCATGCAAAAGGAGCCTCTGACCAAGCACTGAATTAATACACTGTAAAATAGTTACATGGATATTCTCAGTAAACTGTTAAAAAATTGTTTATGGGTATCATGTAATATTAAAATACACATCTGAATTTTTCATTTGTGTTATAAATCTGGTGAATATGACTTTCACAGCTTGAATCAGGTTGATGAAATAAATGAACTTATTTTCTAATTTGACGAGATGCAGTATTAATGGATTACAACGGTGGCGTTGGTTGAAAATAAAGATCAATGAAGTGTCGGCGCAACGTGAGTGTGTTCAGAAAAAGTGGTTCAGATGTCTGCTACAAGCATTTGGATGCTGCTGTATCTTCTGGTTTGAGATGTTGTGACCATAGCAGGTATAAAGAAGAGAGAAGATGCACCATTATCGTCTTTGTAACATGTAAACCCTGTGTTAGGCGAAGCTCGAGTGGAGCAGAGCTGTAGCACGAGTCTCTGAACATCTTCACAAATTTCTGCTTCTCGTAGCTCTGATTCCAGTGTTGACCAAGTCTACCCCAGCCTACGTTAATATGTCCCAGTTCTATTTCTACATATGTCTCCTTCATTTGTATTCCACTATGCTCTTTAGGACAACTTTTTTTTTTCCGCTATGAAAAAGAGCAATGCGTATAAAAAATGTAGTAAATAAATCATGATTAAATAAGGTTCAATAAAACATGAACATCAATCAGTGTTCTCATATTGCCATATTGAGCCATTCCAGAAGTGAGGAAGTTTTCATGTTTGGCCCGGATCATCACTGAAAGGCAAACAATTCTCGCCCTTTCTTGCTCCTTGAGCTCGACATGTGCTCAGATGAGAGAATGTTCAAAAGAAATAAAAGGAAGTCCATCTTTCTATTTCCACCCCTCCATCAATCTCTCCTCTTGAATTGGAAAGATGGATTCAGGGGATTTCAAAAATTCTCTCTTAAATGTCTTTTCTCCAGTTATCTGAGATGACCCCACAGTCAGGTGTGGGGTTTCATCTCCTTTTCCTCCTCTTCCTTCTCCTCTGTACAGGAGGAGCTGGACGAGGATTTCCTCCTTGCTTCTCCTCCTCCTCCCCCTCCGTCTAATCGCTAGAAGGGTGAGCTGGGGGAGCAGACGGTGCTGACCGAGCTGATGGAGACATCATCGGAGTCCGACAGGGGGCTTGGATCCGAGGAGGGGTCGGAGCAAGAGTCGGGGGTCGGACAGGGAGGGTCTGCGGACAAGCCGGGGAGGCAACTGGGAGGCTCAGGCCGGAGTGCCCTCGCTGTCGTTTCTGTGTTCACAGTCTGGATCATCTGCAAAGGCGACGGCTTCACATTCGGGTGGCGTCCTCGTCTGAGAACCTGCCCCTCCTTATCAAGAGGGGTGGCCTGTCAGAGACAAACACAGTAGAACATCATGATCAGATCCATCGTGTGCAATCCTGTAAGGGGGACAGACAAGTTTTGCACATGCTGGTCAGGAAATGATTTGTGGTTAGGTGGGCAGTGACAAGAGGAATTACCAAGTTAAATAGTCTACATAAGGTTTTTGATTTCTCCAAAGCTTTACCACGGTTCCTACACAGTTCTGTCATGATTCCATATATTTACAGGATCAAATTTTCTAAGTTCTCATTCTTTTTATAGGTAGTTAAAAATGTAAATTCAGTAATTCACAATGATTGCTATAGTTGTAATGCTTTGCATATAACCAGAGAATGGAAGGAGGAGGCATGGAAAAAGGTATTGTTGAACAGACAGATGGATATTCAGATCTGGAAAATACTTAAATAAATGTGCTTTTCTAGATAGCACAAGAATCCTGCATTAGTCCTTTAATTTCCATAAAACTTGTTCATAAGATTCATCATTCTGAACTTAAATATACACCAAAGTAACTAGAAATCAGACACAAAGGTTCATCAAACTGCTAATTTTGTTGTTAATTTATTCATGTGTGTCATCAATTCCTCTTGCCACTGGTGTCTTGAAAAGCTGTGACTCTCTAGGTCGTTCATATGTCAGTGGTTGGGCCAAACAACAGAACCCAGGGAAGTGAAGCTGAAGAGCAAGGCCAGTTCTTAAAAGACTGAGCTGGGTTGGAAGCAACACACATCAAAAATGATTTACATATTCATGCACACAAAAGTAAAACCACAGGAATTTAAGGACACAAACAGAGAACAACAGCATTTGTTTGAAAAGGCAGGATTCACAAAAAACATTCTCTGAAGAAATCACTGTGACACTCATTTTTGACGTTTTCCATCAAAGATGTAGCTTTGTTCCAGGCGACACAAATAAAAGAACACAACACAGGATAGGGCAGGTTAAGCAGGTGTGAAATGTGTGTTCAGACCGAGGGGAGGATGAAAGGGAAGAAGCAGAAAGCCGAGTACAAACACCAAATTATGCTGAAATAGCAGCGAAGCAGCAGCCAACCAGTGGGGTAGCGCTCAGCGATGGATGGGACTGGGGCCATCAATTTCACAGACACTATTCTAGCTTGTTTTGAATTCTGACCACTGTGTGGCATCTTTCACATCTCCATGGAAACCTGGCATACCTTATCCAGTACATAGCTGGGTGCTGGTAGAAATCCAACGACCCAGATCGCTGCATAGAAAAGCTGTCATCCAGCTGAACACAAAGAGAAACCAAACACCAGCACACGTGAGAAAACTTCAATCAGAAAGCTGGAACTGTCTAAAGTGTTGAAGCTATGTGAACAAAAGAAGAATAAAAATGTTTCTTTTGTGTAAAACATTTTAATTGTGTGCAATACTTGTCAAAGCAGTGGAATAACGGGGTCTACAATTGATTACTTACAGAAATGACTGACACCCCCGCATTGGTGTCGTTGACCTTGGGCCCAGTGTTGAAGTGCTTCTTTATCTTTCCCGCTACAGACAGCTGGTGTTCGTTTTCACACAGACCCTCATTCTACATTGAGCAAAAGATTAGCAAGTCAGTGTTTCTGAAGGAAAGACAGCTTCACAAACTCACAGATGCTTTACTTACAGTAACCCAAGGATGCTCCAGCACCTGCAGGGCAGTGTATCTCTGGTCCACCTCCACCTCCAGCATGGACCGGATCAGATCCTGCAGAAACAAACAGCGGCGGGTGAGCTTGTTTCTGTGGTAGCACATTATCTTCTTCACAGTCACGATGCATTCAGGGAATTACTGACCTTCGCTGTCTCTGACACGTTGTCCCAGTAAGGAAGAGGAAATTCAAGCTGCCCCATCAGTATCTGATCAAAAAGGGCTTCTTGATCCTCACTGCTCCTGCAAAAATAATAGAAATCAGATATGAATGAAATAATTCTCTGATAGAGCATTTTCACAGCTACAGTAAGACTTCAGGTGTAGCATAGAGACATCAAGTGGTGGAAATAAGGAATTGCACAACAATAACCCTTTAAAAGAAACATTTAAAAGCTCATTTAAGGTTTTGTATAAAGACCCTATACAAAGAACAAAACATTTAAACAACTCAAATTAAACTTCAGTACAAGAAATTATTTCAGGTTTCTGTAAATCAAAGCTACACATTGGAACCCGGATGCAATAAAAAACTTCTGTTTGTAGATAACTATAAGCTTACCCTCGAAAAGGTGGGAAACCACACAATAGGATGTAGGTGATGACTCCAGCTGCCCAGATGTCCACCTTAAGGCCGTACCTATTCAAAGATAAAGAAATCATTAGAATGAGAAATACTGCAGATCTGCTGAGAAAATAGGATTTTATTTTGCCCTGCAGCCATCATCACATCTGATCTGAACTAGGTACTGCTCTTACCCTGTCTCTGCAATAATTTCAGGTGCTACATATGTTGGGGTCCCGCAGACCGTGTAGAGGGGTCCATCCACCACCGTTGCCAAACCAAAGTCTCCCAGTTTCAGACTTTTGCTGCCATCTGCGTGTTCATACACCTACAAATTCACATAAAGAAAAATCGGTCTGACTAGAGGTTTGGTTTTAGAGTTGGAGTGTAACACGGTGCAGTAGGAAAAATGATGTTCTATGAAAGGGTAATAAGCAGTTAATATATCTTATCTGCTGTAAATACTAAGACGTTGTCCTTAAAGGATTAAAGACCAAAGTAGACTTCTATCACCTGAATACACCCAGTCTTAAAATTTAAAAGCTATATGGAAGCTATTTTAAGAAACTTTTGCCAAAATAATGACTTTGTATTGAGTATAGAACAGGCAGACCAATACTGGACAGAATGACTGACCAATATCAAAACAAAGGTTTGTACAAATTGTCGTAGCAGTTTAACTGGATTTTTCTAAGGTAGTATAACCTGTTGCTCCTTACTGGGGTTTTTTGACCAGTCAGTTGCTCTAGCAGCTCATTAACCTATTTTAGTTCTGTGGTGGGAGATATCAAAGTAATCAGTGGGATTTAAAAGACCAGGATACATCCTGGCTTTGGTTTTAGGTTTTAGGAAGATATAAAATGAAATGTTTAGTGCTCATAAGTTTTATCAATTTAGTTTATTTATTTTTTTCTGTTGCCCATTAGCTATTGATGCTACATTGTAAAGGTAGAAGCAAAAATAGCTAGCTGCCAGCAGCAGTTTAGCTCTGTGCTAAGCACAAAAGTAATGAACAAAGATACTAATAGTTTTATATATTGCAGTAGGATATTAACTGTTCTAAAGCTTTTAACAAAAGCTCAGTTGAAAACTCCCAAGCTATCCTAATATCTGCCTGAAGTTTGAGTGTGACCCAGCATCATTTGGCACATTTTTGGGTGGAAGAACAACAGAATTTGGAGTAGGAAAATGACAAGAAGAATTTGAATAGAAGGATAAAGACAGAAATGAGTGATGCTGCATCCTTCAGGGACCAAGCGAAGATGCAGGACCACAAATCACCAAGTTACTGTACATGTGTTAGCTCACCAGCAGGTTTTCTGGTTTGATGTCTCTGTGCACGATGTTGAGACTGTGGAGGTATTTGATGGCGTTGGCCAGATTGTAGAGCATCCCACTGGCATCCCTCTCCGTGTATCTGTTGGCAGAGGTGATGGCGTCGAAGAGATCTCCCCCCTGCAGACGAGTCATGTGAGTTATTAGGACTGGAACCATACTGTTTGGGGGAAACTGTCTGGCATTTTCAGATTCAATCTTTTCGACCGAATCGTTTAGTCTTATCTGCAGGAAATAGTTTTCTTTATTGAACAGTGCATGTTTTGTCTGATCAGCGGTTGACCCCATTTCTTGGCTTGTTTGAAACTTTTCATTCACGTCTGTAATTTGCATTTTCTACTAATTACTTCTGTTGATTCCTTTAACCGTTTCTCTCCGGTTTCAGATTGTCATATTTTTCACCTTTCCAGATCTCAGCCTCTTCTCTTCTCTCATGCTCTCTGAGATTGTCTCTCCAAGTGAGCTAAATGGAGCAGAGGACTAAAATAGGACTCCGGTTTTCTGTCATCTAGCACTTTCTCAGACTCTCTGAAGCTTTGGACAAAGTAGCACAAGAAAATGCCAGACACACTGTCTGGGTTTGACCTCCAGACTGACAATTGTTTAAATGAGAGCTGGAAATAACCCTGCTCAATTGCAGTGGGCACAGGACATTACCTAACAGACAAATAGGAAGTAGTGGATAGATGTGAAGTGGGAGAAAATGGATAATTGATTTAAATGTATTTTTTTTTTGACAAATAAAAATCTGAAAAGCCTGGCATGCATTTCTATGTGCCTCTGCTTGTTTAGGGTGCTGTCCTGCTGGAAGGAGTACCTCCACTTCAGCGTCAAGTTTTTTGCAGCTTCCCAGGATTTTCTAGCATAATTTATTGCAAAGGATTCCCACAGGATGGTGCTGCCACCGCCATGTTTAACAGTAGGCGTGGTGTTCAGCGTAATGTGCATTACCACCTGTCCTCCATACATAGTTTTAGTATGAATTTGTACATTCTTTCACATGTTTACTGTATCCCTTATATGAGCCGTGGACAATTCCAAACATAACTTCTGATAACTTTCTTTCATTATTAGTCAGTCTAAAAGGAACTCAGGGTTTAGATAATCTCCTGTCTTACACTGGCTGATGTTAATTTTCATTATCAAGAAAACTCTAACTAACAATACATCCATAGCATATTTTTTCAATTAGATTCTTTTGCATCATTCCTCAGTCAAAATGACATCATGCTTTTACCAAAAAAGCATAAATTCTCCAGGGGTTTAATTTGGTAACATGCCTCTCGATACTGTCTCAGATTGTTTTCTGACTGCTCCCTTAGTTCAAATTAAAGTAACAAACCCAAATCAGAAGCCAACAAAAGAACCCAGATGTACATGAATACTATCATCTTAGTCTGCATTAGTTGTCTTTCTCGCTCTCTCAGTCCCTGGCAGTGACTATGTTCTACCTCATTCATCCCCAGCCTCCTCTCCATCCTCCTCCCTCTTTTAAACATGGTAACAAGTACGCACATTTCTCCCACAGACTGGCTCGCGTCTATATCCTGTAGTACTCCATACAACAGAACGAACAGATGGATCGCATTCCTGGCTCCTGAATTATGCACAAACATTTCTCAACTCATAGAGCAGAGAAGGAGAGAGAATGAAGAATGCGAGCACAAGAGCGCCTGGAGCCAAGGAGAGATTCTCTCCATCTCATGCTGCGTGACTTCGTCATTCGCTGCACTGCTTGATTGCTACGCCTCTGTCTCTGTCGTCATTTCAGCTGTTCCACTCAAGATATGGATCAGCATTATGTGGAATAGAATATACACTGAAAACTCGGCTTGGTATCCCTAAGCAGAGCAAATGGCCATGAATCTGTTGACAAGACAGCTGAACTTCAGGATTTGTTGAAGAGTGGTAGAAAGAAAGCCTTTTTTGGAAAAGAAAAAGGCCAAAAGAGGTGCTGTTTGCAGTTTGCCACAAGTCCTTTATGGATGAAGTTAAATACAGGACAACCCTGGACGAAAATGTTTTAAAGGCTGGAATATGGAGGTTCACCTTCAAGGAGGAAAACCTACATCTACAACTAAATCTAACCTACAGCTAGAGATACAATGGAGTGGTTTACAGCATGTTTCAGCACTAAATCGTCCCAATCAAAGGCCAAACAAAAATCAAATTTAAGAGATGTGGCAAAGTGAGAAAATTACTAATGCTCATCACACAAAATGTATGCCACACTTTTCAGATTTTTAGTTGGTTAGTTAGGTTAACCATTATTTCACCAGGCAAAATATTAAGGATGATTTATTTGTAACATTAGCCTGAAAGCACAAAACCAAGGGAGAGAGGTGGACAACTGAAGTTATAATTGCAAATAATAATTGGAAAAATAATTAAAACCATGAATCCTCTCCTTTGTACTTCACAATTTTGCACTACTCTGTGTTGACCTATCTCATAGATATCCTAATTATTTCCACTTAGGTTTGTGGCTTGCGTGTCAAAATATGAAAAAGTTTAATAAAGACACTCTATACACATCAGTAAATATGAAATAAACATACCTTGACCAGTTCCATGACCAGGTAAAGCTCATTATAAGTGTCCACTTCCTCAATGAGTAAAACAATATTTGGGTGTTTGACCCTGCGGAGGATGGCCACCTCATTCTGAATCATGTGTTCCTTAGAGCAAACAGAAGAACATTGAACAACTAAGTGAGATATTTGAATTAATAAAAGTAGATTTATTCAACCAAACAGGCTAAGCAAAAACATGTTTGAAGCTAAACAATGTTAGCTTAAATTACAGCCCATGCATGATGCTCTTTATGAAAACTTCTTTTCCATTACACAGACATTACAGTTTCTCTCCTTGACTGAACACAGTTTAAATTCAAAAGTTGCTTTCAGACATTTGTTTACCTTGCCTCTGCACTTGCCCTTGTTGATGATCTTCAGAGCGTACTCCCTTCCTGTAGAGAGCTCCACGCATTCGCGCACAACTGCAAAGTTCCCGTCGCCCAGCATCCGGCCCACCCTGTAGCGGTCCGATATGTAGGACGGCACAGCAGGAACTTCATCCTGGAGAATCTCAGCTGCAAAAGATTCTAATCAGTTCACAGACTAAAAAATATGTGCCACTTTATGAAAATGGTTTTCAAAGTTCTGAGTAAAAAAAATTTAAAATCAAATATTAAGATGTCATGTTAATTTAGAATATGGTCATCCTTTTCTCCAGATCAGTATTTTTTTTCTTTCCAGATACTGAAGCTTATAACTAACTAACATTGTTACACAATATAAAACAGCATCAATATTTTACAGTGAGGCACCAAAGGAGGGAAGAAGTGGAGAGGAACCATGTTGAGAACAGAATGTATAAATCAGAGAAGCACAAAGAAGGTACAAAAAGAGGCATCAAAGGTCACAAAAACTGACTCATATAAGTTTGACATTTGAACGTGTCAAGCTTTTCCTTATTAAATAAAGAATGAAACAATTTTGCAACATAAATGTTCCTCACTTTCAGGATTGACGTCATTGCTGTCATCCGCTGGGCTAGAAACCTGGGCGGAAGACAAAGAGGTGGAGGAACCCAGTGACCCCTGCAAAGAGGGAGAGAAATTCACTTTAAAATTATGTTATTCCATAAAACACACCACAAACTCTGCAGAAAATAGAGATTCTAATTTGCAATGGATAAATTGCCTTATCCTTTGAACTGATGCATGATTGAAGCTCCTTCAATCATAAATATCTCTGTTCATCACTGCTGCTTGCTCACACAAAACTATAATCAGCAGGTTCAACAAATTAGAAGGTCTAACATGAATAATCTGCCATTCTCTAAAGATAAAAATGCCAGGATTTCCTCTAACATGTAACTTCCTTTTATGGAAGCAGCAGAACTGTAGAGAATACCCCTCACAAAGGATTTCAAATGGTATGAGATGAAAAACAAATTGGCTTCCAAATTTGTAGGAAAACATTATTTTAGAATGGTAAATGTTAGTGCCACATTGCTTTGTATGTCCAGTGAAAAAAAAGTGCTATCTTAGCATTTAAACAACTGCTTTTGCTGATTGGTTCCTAATAATCCAATCAGAAAGAAGAACTACATCTGAAATTTTCAACAATAACATAAATCAAAGTTCATGCTGGCCTAATAAAATTTCTCTTTGATTTGGCAGCATTAGGTTAGGATTTTGAAAATTTCTGCTGCAAAACAAGTGAAATGTCCGTCACAGCAAACATAAAGGACTGAGAAAAAAAGGACGATGCTTCATCACTTAGTGTCCCCAAAATGGAGGCAAGGGAAGGTAAAGTGCTTTGCTCACCACTTTTTTAAAGCTGCCCTGGGTAACTGCCATTATCTCATGTCAGAAATGTCACTGTGTACGTGTGCTAATGCATGTGTGTTTTAGATACCCCTCTTTAGGTTTTGGATGACTTATTTCTTATGACATTTTAAGTCTATAATAGACATGCCATCCATTGAAATAAACTATGAAAACATCATTGGTATTTCTTTTATATACGTAAATATATACCTTTATTTTTCAAATAAAGAGAAAAAAAGTCAGTTGCAGAAAAATATTTTTGCTCAATGGAAAAAAAAATCTCCTAAAGGGCAATTGAATACGTTATGCTGCCGATTGTGCTGCTGAGAACCACAAACCCTTTTCTGTGTCAAAACTTTACAGATTTTCTCATGAAAAAAGATGACTGACACTTGCACATTGTGAGGATCTTCACCGTCATTACAGAAATGGAAAAAGCTGTTTTACTGAACTTTAACAACTTTTGTTCAGAATCTATTTACAGAAGTGATCTGCCCCAATTCTTCGCCTGAGTTGCTGTCAGTGCATTTACTCATCTCTGTTGCTGTGACCTGAAAAACACCTATCTGAATGTAGCCATGAGTCAGACTAAAGTCAGATTTATATAATGTTTGTGTTTGGTCGGGCACTCGTTCCCAGAACAAGAAAACCCACTTAGTACCCGATGGCCCTGCGGTGCTTTTCATCTCCTCTTTCTGCTCTTGTATGTTTCCTCCTCCGTATGTCCATTTCTGTTGTTGTGCCCTAATCGTACATCTACGCTCGCCGTCTCATTTCAAACTCCTATCTCTACCCCTCTCTCTCTCTTGCTTCCTGCCACAGAGGGAAACAAAATACTGTTGCTATGGAGACTGCTCACAGAAAGAGGAGAGCAGCAGCTTATGAAACTTCCAGCGAGAAGACAGAAAGCCTATATATGGCCATTTCCTGTCTGCAGACTGGGAGGTGAGCTCAACCTTCGATGAAAACGCTGCCTCTCTTTTCTGTGAGGATGCCGGTGAGACAGATGGAGCGACAGACAGAGTGAGAGAGAAAGGATGAGGAGTCTGTTCTGGGTGGTGTTAATCATGATTATATCATAAAGCCCAGCGTTCTCCCTGGGTCATTTTGTTATTTCTGACTCCAGAGCTCGGTACTCTTGTTTCAACTGAGTCACTATGCTAAAAAAACACACTTGTCAAAACCTTTCACATAATTTTTTTGGACATACTTCTCTTCAAATCTGCAATGGGAGCGCTCGGCAGCTGAAAACTGGTCAGTGGATAAAAGAGAATTAGGGAGGCTGACTTTAAATGGGAAGCATAATCGCAGAAGCAGATGTGTTGAGGCAGAAATAATGATCTGTTCTGTGGTGGTAAAGAAAGGCTGCCAGCTGTAGAGCTGCAGATTAAAAATGCAGTGCACATTTACATAACCAACTTAGAGGTATTTCCAGCTTTGTCCTCTGTGCTGCTGTCTGAATCTGATTAGGAGACACATCCCGAAGCCTTCCTGCTCTCTGTCCTCAAAGAATCGAGGCTCTTTTTTCCCCCCTGCAGCCTCTAATGTCACTTTCAGTGCCAGACAATATTAGACGAAGGACGTAACGCTGTTTGTTTTTGGTGGAAAAATGTAATATGATTTAATGGAAACTGAAGAGTTTGTTTTGTCCCTGCATGACTCTCTGGGTTTAAAAAGCAAACAAGACAGATTAGATTACTGGACTTGTTGTCTAGACAGACAGACTGTCTTTTTTCTGCTCTGCCACTCAGTCAAAGTGATGGGATCTTATCAGGATTTTGAACTTCATTTGCAAAGAGTTAATTTAATACACCCAAGACAATTTTTTTTTAAATTGGAAGGACTTCAGGTGCGCTTTCTAAAGTAGTAAAATTAAAACCAGCCCAGTAAACTGTAAGTAAGGCTTTTAAAATGACCAATTGTGCATTTCAGTGCATTAGTCAAGCTTCACGTTTTAATCAGAACAGGTTGCATATTTTTACCAGTCATGTTACTAAATGGAGGAAGCTGTAATAATTGTATCTCTTTATATACCAAAAATGCATAGATGAAGAGAAAATTGTCCAAACAGAGTGGATAGCAGCTGCTCTGGGCTTCTAGTTATTAATGCAGAGCTATTCCGCTCAGTTGGGCAGCTTATGAAAAGTTAATTGCAATCATACATAAAAATAAGCAACATAAGGAACACAAGAAGAAAGACCACAAAATGAAAATGAAACAACAAATTTAATGACTCAAACAAATGAAAATGAATACATTCAGAAAAAAAAGGAAACACAAAACTGGAACAAATGAGCCAAGAAGAGCTGGCAGCCTCACATGACAGTCGTCATATCATGAATGCAATTTATCCCAGAAAAAGGTATCCATGAAAATGTTCTGCATCTCTTCGAAAAAGAGTTGTCTTAAGGAGCATTGAATATTACACATTTTAAAATCATTTAAATAATTTATTTTGTTAATAAAACTTAAAAAAAAAAAAAAAATCTACAGGCTTAGAAACTAATGACATAGCCTCATGTGGTGCAGCCAGTCACATTAAGAAAAAACAGACTACTTAATGACAATAACACAAAAAGTAACAGGAAATACAGTACAATACAACAAGAAAAAAAACAAAACAAAAAACAGTCATGTGGATGAATAAGACAATGTTACAAGGTTTAATGGATAATTTCTTCTTCATCTCACAGTTTCTTTCTTTCTCACACAAACACACGAAAAAATTAATGATAAATCACCCAATACAAGAAATGAGTAATATAGATGAGGGACAGAGCATGCAACACAATGGAAATTGGATATGATTGGCTAAAATATTCGCCTAACGAACACTTGAGGAAGACACCTAAGCGGGTGCAGACAATGGATGGATGGATGACTAAAGAGTGAAAAGATGGCATATGTGGCATCATATGGATGAGAGTCAGCTCATCCAAGCAACCCGACTGTCACAGGTTCTGCAACGTGAACGTCTGTTTCTCTCACCTCCACGTTGTCGCCGTCATATTTAATTTTTTCAATCAATGATTTATTTCTCCGCTTTGTATTTTTCACAGAGCCGTGACCTCGCCGGCTTCTTTCAATCATCTACATCCGCCTCGGACCGCAAAGCCTAGTGAGGGAGCCTGTGTGGCTGAACGTGTCGGCACATTTAAAAGGAAAATATGAAAGAGAAGTAGACTGCTGTTTGAGAAGCGAGTGGCCTTGAAGGGACAATGAGACGTTTGAACAGAACGGAGGGAGCGAAGGGAGGAGGTGGGTGACTTTGTGGATGCAAACGACTTTTATAGGCTTTGGCTGCCAGTTTACAAAAATAGGTCACGTTGTGCACAGAATGTGTAAATCAGACAGCAAGTGCATCGTGCTCATCTGCCACCAGAGCACAAATGATGATTTTATGCATAAGTGTTTCTTCTGAAGCCTGCATGAATGTCTGCTTGGATTCCTGGAGGATTTATGCGTATCTTTGTAAATACAGTTTTGCATGCATGAAATTTAAAAGACAAAAGCCACTGTGTCAGTTTATTCTGCTTCAGGAAAACAGGTTGCACTGAACAGAGGAATGTAGGCAACCTAAATCTGAGAGCTGATTCCACCAAGGCGACATGTTAAAGTGAACCGGAGGACTGAAACAATACAGCTGCATCTAGAGTTCTCTTTGTAAAAAAAACTATGTTTCTTTGACATGTTAATTAATGTTTTGACGATTTTTTGGAGAGAACAAGATTTTCATCAGGTAACAGAAAGGTCAAAAGGACTACAGCAAAGTTGCTCCATTTTACCCATAAGAGTTCTCAACCTCCATCTGTCATGCAAAATACTGGATTAGCAGTGTTATGGAAAGCTAAGGGATCTAACATTCTTTAGGACTATACATGGAAATTGCCGCATTAGCTATGCTAACCATGGCGATCAATAATATAACTTTTGTTTCACAATATTGGTAAAATCTTTACTTTTTACTTCAGTAAAATATCGCCCTATAATACTACTCAAAGAAAACTCAGAAATCAGCTGAAGTGGGTATCTAGAGTACAGAGCTTTACAAAAATTGCAGATCAGAAATGACAGGTGTAAGGAGAGAGTACAGATGTACTTGATTTGTTGAACCTGGTGGCTGCTTCTATCATTTCTCCTGTGAAAGTTATCCACAGGAGAAAGAAGGGATACAATTTCACCCTTTCAAATGAATCCAGGCCTGGGACTCATTCTCACTCACTCATTGTGAGTGAGTAGGAATGGCTGCAGCTGAAACTGTCACAGGGGAGAGAAGGAATCTCTACCACGGAGCACAGGAAAGTAAGGCGCACGGGCGAGAATTATAACATAATATTGCTGAAGAGCGTGAAGCTGCAGAGTGGAGAGGGGAGATAATGGGCTGAAAGGCTTCCACTCCTCCTTCTAGTCAAGCTATTGCCGGCTCAGTGTAAAGTGTTAGAAATGGCAAAACTCAGAATAATCTCTCTTTATGAAATAGGCTCTCAGCTTGTGATGTTCAGAAGAATTTAACTACTGTTTTCAGTGAACTGTGCAAAAAAAGTGTGTTTTACTTTAATTTTCTCATTATGAGTTCAGCCTACGATCACATTTCAGAATAAGCTGTTTGCCTGAGTAATAAGATGGTAATTCACATGTGTAGTCACCAGAAACACAAAATTAAAGCTGAATAACTGCCAGCTTTTACCAATTTGAAGTCTGACTCCAGTCTGAAGCAATTCAATTTAATTTTTACTTTGGTGTATGTGTTTACAGTTAAGAAAATAGATTTTCCTATATCAAATTTAAATTTTCAGCAGTCTAAATCATGTTAGTGTTCCCTGTTTATTCTCTGAGTGTGTTTGGCAATGTGGGTTAATGTAATGTATGCACGTGCCAGCCTGTTTCTTTTATGTCGACCCAGTTCCAGGCAAATGCGTAAGTTCTGCTGTTTGGTTCTCAGTAGCTGCAACCCAAATCTGTTCCGCTCCCACAGCCCTAGCTAACTGCCGTGGCGTATAAAAACATGTGTACCACTGATAGATCCTTCTTGTTTTATCAAATCACTTCTCAAATGTTGCACAAAACAGAACCTATGAAGCTTCTAGGCCTTGTTTTCTCAAACACATTCACAGGCATCTCTGTAAGTGCTTATCTATGGGTATATAAATATTTTATGTTAATGGCATTCTATTTAAACAGTCCAGCGAAACTTTTCAAATAAGTCATGTTAAATTAATATGCCCTTGTTCACTGTGAACATACAGTTAAATAAATATTCTGGTTTTTTTGTTTGTTTTCTAATTAGCTGTGTTTGAGGTGTCAAGGTGATCCAATCCAGTTATGGCAGCCAGTGTTCATTGATTAAAAATTGTATTCAAAGCTTTGAGATGTGGAAAAATACAAACAGTCACAGCACAGAAACTAGAGGATGCTCAACTATCGCTCTTAATATAGAAGATCTGTTTTGTAACATTAGATACTGTGTGCAAGCTACAAGCCAAGCAGAAAGCCCCATTCATTGGCCAGCTATATTGGCTTATTATGTTGCCAATGTTACTGAAAAAATGGCAGAACAGAAGAAGAAGAAAAAAAAAAAAGAGTAGCACTGTTGACTTGACAAAATCTAAAAAGTATTTCAATGTGCCTAAATGGAAGCCTACATAAGAAAAGACAAGAAAAACTAAAGCAAAGTTATCAGAGCAGGAGCAATATCGGAATGAGTTAATAAATATCACAAAAATCTCCTGAGCTTTGGTCAAGACAGAAACTAATCCAAAATCTTAATTATTCTGGAAATGTTTGAATCACATTTAAAATTGAAGGATTTGCAGTAACCTTCAGCCACAAGGTTGGGAAAAAAACTACATGAGCTTCATTTGTACTGCTGAAATCAGTAGCTCTGTCGAAGGAGAAAATAAAAGCTCACCATTATCACTGTTGTACCAAAACGTTCATCTTGACACATTTAAGTTAAAATTCAAGCTCGCAACAACTGGGCTATGAAATCAGAAGGAACAATTTGTCTTTGAATTAAACATTTTTCCATTGAGTTGCATGTTCTTCCTCTGCATTATATCTTCAATTTGTGCTTCAATCATATTACTATCCTATCTCATATCCTCTTTAGTAAGTGTTTCCAACAAATGTTTTAATCAGTAAAATGAAACTTTACAAGCAGTTGAATTAATGAACTCTTACTACTATAAAATGTTTTCTAAACTCTTTGCAGGGGCGTACACATACAAAATGACACAAGACCCGCCCTTGTCATTTTTAGATCAGATGCTGGACAAACTGCTGACTCATAAATCCAGAGATAACTAGAAGCGAGGGCTGGCGCTGTGCGATGCAGCGCTAACACTTGCAGATAGAATTCTCGGCGAGGAGCAAAGAGCAATGCGTCAGCATATGTGCAAATGCAATGGACGTGTTTTTCCGGCTAGTAACACGTGTCCAAACGTATATGCCTTCAGAGCTTCTCAGAGCAGTACTGGATGAGATCAAAGCTTCACTCCCCACCCTGATCTTAGATGCTAAAGGTGTTGGGATGTGCTGGTTTCTTCATGTTCAAGTGACTCTAAGATGTAGTTGGCCTATGCTCAGTCACAGCTTTGTCCTTTTCCTGAGAACATAAAAGGAGTGTGTTACAGACTTAAAAGTCTCTAAAATGTGTGGGCTGATTGTGGGTGGAAATCTTATGTGATTGTGTGTGTGTGTATCTGCTTGTGTAATCTAGTCCTACCTGGCGTCGGCTGAGGCTGCCTGGGCTGGTTGGGGACGGGGTGGGAGATTTCCCCGAATGAGGAGTGGACTGCTGACTGGCCGGAGTCCCGTTCACTGAAGGGGGAGAAAAAAAACGAGAGAAAAGTGGAACACACAAAAGATGAGAGAGGGAAAGACTGGAAAAGAAAAACATTTAAAACTGGACTGGTGTTTTTCAGGACACTTATAGCAGCCCACACTTCCGCCCTCAGCATATCCATGCACATGAATGAAATGGAGTAGGAGTGAGGAAGCAGAAAAAGGAAACACTAAAATCCATTTTACGCTTCTTTCGCTTATGTTATGTTTTGGTATCTTTCTTTAGCCATGACTCAAACCCTTTCGCTCAAACTATTTACATTGTCGGCTGGAGGTAAGCGAAGGTTGTTCTCATTTTTGACTGCCAGTTCAGTGCACGTGTGACCTCAGTAGTCTCTTTTTCCAGCTGAAGCACAGCACAAAAAATCCCCTCGGCAGGATCTCGTTAAGCGAGAAAATTATATTAACCAACATTTCACCTGAGTCCTGCAAAATCAACTTGAGGGCATCATTAAGAATTTCATGTAGAGATGCATCACGTCAGTACAAATTAACAACATTTGTAATTTTGCTATCACAAAGCATTTTAGCCCACATTTAGTGGGCTAAAATGCTTTTTGTGCTAGTATTCTTTACACACACCTTGTGTGGATCTTACAGAGTGGGACCCTAAAGCACAGGAAAATTACCATGGTGATAAAAGGGAGTAGTGAGAAAATGTGAGTTATTTGAAATCAATGTGATCAATGCAGTTTTTTCCCAGAAATGCTTTTGCCGCCCCTCGCAGAACGGCATTGTGGGCAGTGAGATAAGTTACCCGTATCAAACACTGCCACTGCCTGTAACTACAGTTTTTCTTTTCTTGTCTGTGAGAAATTGATGATGTCAAAAGCATCGGAAATCTCCCTTTTTTCAGTTTTCAACAAAGTGGAGGTTTTACAAACCAAAGATATTAATCACAATCAGGTAGAACAAACAAGAACGTAAGAGTTTGAAACTGATTATCAAATGAAGTCCAAATCAATAAACAAACTGTGAAATGGATCCTTAGTTTAGCAATACTGTTAAATAAAATCAAAATAGATGTCAACTTTAGTGCCAATCCTTAGTGGCTACAGTTAGCAATGGTAAAAATAATATTGCGATATAACAGTACAGACTGCATGTTGGACTAACACGATGCTACTTTTAACCCAGTACTGCAACAGCAAATAAGAGGAATGAGTAGACTTGGCTGAGTTTTAAACACTAAAATAATATCTCAACTAGCTAACCATTAGCTGCTAAAGTTAGCTCTTACAGACCCAAAAGTATGCATTTGCTTCAGGATTATTGACAGTATTACCACTTAACTGAGGGTCTGTCTCACAGTTGGTTTGAAGGTCTGGACTCCATTTCATATTCACTAGTTCAAAAATGTAAATACTCAGACTAGTCGACCATAAACACAATTCTTTAAAGCAAAATTTGATAAAACTTTATTCTGTTGTAATGTGAAAAGCACTACATAGAGTGGCGGTCTTGATGTTGATAACGCCACCCTGATTCTGCCAGTGTGGGTTGTTTGATAGAAAATTCTAGAATTTGCATTTGCTACTATTGTGTATACTAATTTCATTCTTTTTATATGTTTGTTTTTATGGACCTTCGATTGCATTTAATCACCTCTAGTTCAGAATTTAAAATGCTTAAAGCAAATTATTCTGCAGAGAACACAGATTTATTGTTAGCATTGTTAGAATTGCCATGAAAAATATTCTAATAATCCGGTTGGAATATTAACTCATTCCAACTGGAATCTTTTCTTCTTTTACTGAAAGCATTGCAATAGGCTTCATGCTTGACATTTCTTAATTTAGGGAATCACAAACACTGGGCACAGAAGAAGACAGAAAATTTGAGAAAATTATTCTACACTGATTAGTTGTGGATTTGTCAACCTTTTTCTCTACTGGTGAAAACAAAAAAAAGGGAGCCCATTATATCACATCTGGATCTGAATGTCACACCCCTAAATGTTATAAATTGAAGCAGACTGAGTTATGAAGCAATTTTATACAAAAGCCGATTTATTCTGCAGCAAAGGAAAAAAGAAAAAAGAGGTATGTTCCTGAAGAACTGGGAAGTAGCGTTATTCAAGAATTAAAGTAAAATAAAAATAAAAAATCCACTAAAAGGGATTTATGAATCTCTGTCGCTATCAAGTCTCCCTCTGCGCTCCGTGTTTTACCTTCAGCCACACTCCTGAACCTTATTTCCCCACTAATCTGAAGATTGCTAAATGTAGACAGCATAGAGTCTCACAGTCAATCCCTTGATGCAGCACATAAGCTTTTTTGTTCGTGCTTTCTTTCACTTGATTTCCTGAGCCTCAGCATGAATTGGACAAGTAAAGCCTCTTCACGGATACATTTTTGTAGTCCAATTCATACCTGAGAACTTTCTGAATTATTCCACAGTAAAAGGAAATAAGCCCAGCAATCGGTTGATGGCTTCACCATTGAATTACCCAAACGTTCATAATTTGCTTTTTACACGTGTGAGGCTAAATTAAAAACGATGAGTTGTCGGTGCCGTTCCTTCATTGATGAAATTCAGCATCAGCGTTAGACAGTGAAGCCCTCCTTACAATTACAAAACGATATTAGCCTACAGCGTTGATGTCACCAATTTATTTTGTACCAAAAACAAATGAAATCGCTTTTAGTAAAGCAGTTCGTCAAGGTCAAATTTCGGGGAATAGAACATGTATTAAACTGTATCATCCGGATTTTAACACATAAGTGTCGGGCTTGAAATGGTTGGCTGAGTTTCCTACCTTCCACTTCCAGCATGGCGGAAAAAAAGCACAGTGTTAATCCAAAGTGGCTAAAGGAGAGGAGCAGCACCTTTTTTTTTTTTTAACGCGTTCCGACCGAGTGTGTATCTGGTAGTAAACTGGTGTGAATGGGAGACGGAGCTGCGCTATACTACACGGAGAGGCGGAGAGGCTGCTTGCGCAAACTCTGACGCGCACGGGGAGCGGAGGGAGAGATAGAGAGCTGGCAGGAGAGAAGGAAGGACTGGTTAAAAAAAAAAATTAAAAAAATTAAATTGTCATCTTTTAGAGCTGCTCGCTTATTGTTACCAATAAATTTACGCTTTTATTTAATCTGGAAGCAAAACAGAATGTCGACCAGGTGGATTGAGCTTAAAGCAAAGGATAGATACTGGAGTGATTCAGAACAGAGTGTTCTAAAATCTGTTTCTTCATAAAGAAATGTTCTATTTATGACCAGAAAACCCGCCCAAAGCTTCAGCTGCTTACTCAACACCTCCGTTTTCGCATTCCCGAAGAAACAAAACCAGTCCACACTATAAAAAGGAATTTCTAAAGGTAATGGATATTGGTAGTAAAATGATCAACATTGGAAATTCTAATATTAACTGTTTTTAACAACAAAACCTACAAAACGTTTTGTTTTTTAACTAAAAACGTTGCTTTAAATAGCTGCTATTCTCCTTCACTGCATGATGTTGAAGTAGACTACAGTTAAATTTATATATACAGTATAATGTTAATTACAAGCATGCCTCAATAAATTGCAGTTGAAAATGCAGTTTATTTTAGTAATTGAATTGAAAAATGAAACTCATATAAGTCACATACATTTATTATAAGCAGAGTTACATATTTCATACTGTTATTTTTGTTAATTTTAATCATTATGGGTTAGAGTTAACAAAAACACAAAAGTTCCCTGTATCAGAAAATAGCATTGCTTAAGACAAATAAAATGAAAAGTTATGTTACAGTGATGTTATAGCTAGACAATCGTGACTATTCACACATTATACAGTGAAGGTAGTCCAGAAAATGCCATTGCCTAAAATGTTTCCATCCACAGAGTGCTGTATTAAACAATATTGGAATGCAAAATTTAGTGGAAAGAAAAACTGAGATGAAAAAAGGTGCATGAGCAACAATAATTGAAGCCTCGTGAGGATTTTGAAGAGTTTGTCTGCTTGCAGGCTGCCTTAAGCCTTTTAGAGTTTGGTGAAGTTTCAAAATGTATGGACTGCAGCAGGAGTTCAGTGCTTCAAGAACCACCACTTGCAGACATATCCAGCATACAGCCTATAACTGTCACATTCCTTACATTATGTCACTTGACAAGAATATTATTCAGCAGCCTAAAACTAATTTTCAATAAAAATAAATTTTTCATTCCTCAAAAATGTCAGGAGCTGAAAAGCATTTTTGGAAGTCAAAAACTTCAAAGCTGGGTCAGATTTTGTACATCAGGTGGAAAAGTTATACTTATCTGAATATGATACAGATTTTACCCTGCAGCTGCAGACTTCAGGTGTAAATATTTGCTAGTCTAAGATGTCTGCTTGCAGGCTGCCTTAACATTTTCATTAGATATTACAGATGCGTCCTGATTTTACAACCTGAGCAGTTATTACAACAAACGAGACACTAGCTTAGTCAACAATCCTTAACAGACTATTCAAAAATAACAGGTTATGTGATAATTTTTCATGAGGTTGTACATAATGTGCACTCAGACACATTTGAGAGCAATTGTGGGAACAGTTGTTACATAACACATTTTATTATTTAGTACATTAGTGAAAGGGAAGCTTTAACTGCACGACTGATTTTGATAACAATGCCTAGGTATTTATACAGAGTAAATTAAGAGAAAATAGCTCACAAAACTCCTACAAAATATTTCCCTGTTCTTGTTTATGGTGTAGACACACCAGAGTAGTCTTATAAGCCAACGGCTAAGGAGACTGGATTGTGCAGTAACAACTGCCACTTACGAAACTCAAACCTTGGTCCAGCTGTTCTTGAATATGGCACCTTTTATTAGTTTAATAATTCAGCTATATTTGCAGCTCATTATTGTTACTTTCAGTGCCAGAAAAAGCATAGTTTGTAAAAGCATGGCATTAAAACTATGTTTAGAGTCAAGAAAAAAGATGATATATTTCTCAGAGATTGAAATGCAATTGATATAAATTCAGCGCATAAAAGATATACTTTTATGCAGTTTTTTTCCATTACCCATCCTTTACTTTCCAAAGTTCACTTTCAATAGTGGATTTACTATTGCATGTGCAAAATAAACATAATTTTAGGTAAGATGATGTGATGTGTGTTGATAATTGCAACACATTACATTGAAAATTTGAAAAAGCCTAAGATGGGTAAAAAAAATGATGGCTTTCCAGGGACTGTGGAATACACATAAAAAATATGCAACTAAAATTGGGCTACTAGCAGCCTGAAGCGAGCTCTACTATTTTTAGTGTAATTAAGTCTTGTAGTTGAAGTGACAATTATGAGTCAGCTGAAGGGTGTCTGATCCCCAAGCAGGAATATGACTGTACATCCAACTGTTTAAGGCTATAACAGATTAAAATAAAGCTATAGCTCCAACGTGGAAAATGAAGGCTCAGGCTGAAGGAAATTAACTTGTTGACCAGACTATGCTTTGGGAAATACTGAGTGTGTAACAAATAGCGAAGCACCAAGAGATTGGGATCACACAGTTATCGCTTGATGAAAAAAAATAAAAAAATAAACAACGGAGTAATTGCATCAAGCTAAGAACTCCCACCATTTGAGTGGCATGATCAAAACCATTCCACTATAGCGCCGACTGAGTTCTTCCAGTCATTGTTCTGTTGGTCAACCTTTCCCCCAGTCTCAAGTCTTTAGCAGCTTCTAACTGGTTTTCTTGTAGCACTGCCCTGTTTGATCCATCCAGCAACTATAACAAGCTTCCATGTCCTTTTTGTGAATCACAACAGCATGACGCTGCCACCATGCTTTACAGTCAACATTATGTACTAATTATTTATGTCCAAAACGCTTCATTATGGTCTTATTTTATCAGAACTCATCGTTTTACATGTTGTAGCTCTATATGACCATGTCTTGGTAGATTAGCTTTAAACTTTTCCTTAACTTTATCCCATACCTGCACAACATTCACAGGGAACTGTATTTATCCTGAGATAACATTGCAGAAGTGGACTCTACCTGCTGTTAACTTGACTTTTGAAGGTTGCATGAGATTGTATTTAGTTGTACCACAGATTTAAAAATTAGAGTGATTGCTATAACTTTGCCAAGAGTTTTAAAAACCATGTAAGATTTTTCTACAATAATTTGTATAAATAGTAAGTAAAGTGTGTGATTTTTTAAGTACTTATGATGAACCAAATGATTCGCCCAGCATCATTCTATTATGCAAGCCACATATTTTCATAAGAGATTAGCGCTGCAGTGACATCTAATGCATTACATCAACTGCAACCAAAAATAACAGCTATAATTACTGAGAACTTTAATGGCAAATAAATACAACCAGTAATTGTCATTATGTCACAGTTGAATTTTGAGAGAAATGTTTTCTATGTCTGAAATAAATTGGCACCACGACACATAGATTACTGACTTTTAGTGAATGAACTGTATTATTCAAACACATTAATGCACATTTATGTTTTCTGTGTATGTTCGCCTGCATAAACAGGTTTTATGGAGCACAAAAGTAACAGATGCTCCAAATATAGCACATTTACAGTTCATAAAGTTTCTCAGACAGGATTGGGTTCTCTGGAGACACACTTGGTCTTATTTTTGGGTCACCCCACCCCAGAGGCTTCAACACAAAGAGCGAGATGATTTGCAGAGGTGTCGAAGCGATGCTTGCTGATGACACCATCTGCACTTCTCCGTTGATTTTTAGCAGACGTGAGGCATCGACGGAGGCACAGATGGGGAGACGGGGAGATGGGGAGAGGAACTATGTCTGAGTGCAAATTGTTTTCGCACATTATTTTTGGGTCGGTGTGTATATGCACTCTCAGCAGGGGTTGTGGCATCATCGCAGAGTGAATATCGAGCGATGACAGTGTTAAGCTTGCCCACTTCCAACCACTGGCAGATAAAGCACAACATGACAGAATATAGCAGACACTTTTCCATATTTATTTTCATGTAATTTTCATTTCTCTACCTTTTTCTTACATTAAGATCCGATTATATAATTTTGTAATTATAAAACATGGGGTGGCTACTCAAAATGAAATACCAACAAACAGACAACACATACGGTTGCTTTATTTTGCTTCAGTAAGAACAAGGAAGGAGAATTAAATTCAAATCTGCTGTGAGCTGTATACTGAGAAGTTGTTTGACGCTGCTGGGAACTGATGAGGCATTCTGTCTCGTTTCTTGGAAGGCTTTTGTTGTTAAACCTAAGTAGAAAGGACGTGTTTGCCTAAACCTAGACAAAAGATAAAACATTCTGATTCGAAAGCTACGTCACCTGACTGCTGTAGACTCCTATCCAGAAATGACTGTCTTATTCTAAACATAAAACTAGAGAAAAACGACAAGAACATCTAAAAAAGAAAATTTAACCAAATAAATGCTTTTTGAGTTTGTGGATTTTCTTTGTTCTTTTCCCAACTATGCATAACTGCAGTCATACTGGTGCATTTCTAATGTCTGTTCTTTGTTGTTTTTTAATAATCAAATATGACTTTTAAAGTCATAGCATCATTCTAATTTTTAGCTCTCTTCACTGATTTCCTGGGGGATTCTTTGTTATCTGGCGGATCACTGTCAATCTAAATCTAATTGGGGGATGAATATTTTGGATTTAATTTCTTGCAACTAAAATTGAAATATACTCTAAAGTAGGTTTACTGTTGGAACCAGTCACTGCTAGAATCAAGAAGTACCTGTTGTCACACAAATATATTAATCATGACCAAATAAAGAAAGAAGAGTGAAGCACAAATACCAGATGTCCAAGTATACTATTAGAAATGTAAAATTTTGATGAGCGAAACTTCTTTTCAATGCATCCATTGAACTTCTCTCCAACATAAAGAAAGGGAAATATATTCTTACGTTTCGTTGGACAATACATTTATTTATGTTTTCCCAAGAATGGGAGCAGTGCAAGAACTTAGTATTTATTTAAGGATTACAAACAGATTGTTGTACTGCTGCAACTGGGTAATAGAAACAACTGTAAAATAGTCACTACACATAGTTTCATTTCATCCACAAAACAAACAAGTTTCCAGTGAAATTCTTCAGTTTAACACCTGATTGGATTTACAGAGCTAGTGTGAGTGTGTGAAAAACAGTGTTTGTGCACATGGCAATCCCAACCCCTTTACACACACACACACGCAAATCTAGTGTTCAGCAGTGTCCAGATTTTGGCTGCAAGCTCACACTGTCATGGGCAGTCAAACACTAAGAGGGACACCAGGTGGTGTTTGATATTGTGCTAAATGCTCTCTGTGACAGATATAATTCACACTGAACAGCTTTTAATGCTTTTTACTCAGAATTGGTTTGGCAAAGGTTTTAGTTCATTTATTTTATATCTTATTTGACTTGAAAGGATTTCAGTTAGTACGCTATTTCCAGAGCACTCCACCATAATAGAAGACAAATAATGGACCATAAGGACATGTTCTTTTTTCTTTTTTTTTTTATTTTTTTTTTGTTGTTAAATATTGTTAAATATTTATAGAAATTTTTAAGACTTCAAAACGAAATCTTAATTTTCTTTTAATCTGGTTATAGAACAAAGCAAACAGGGTAACACTGATGAAGGTTCAGCAACTGAATATTTTTTTTGTTGCTCTGGTAAACAAGCAATAGCCAAACATAGACTGGGCTTAATCCATAAAGGATTATTGGCAAATGAATTCAGTTTAACTCCAGAATATTAAATTGAGTCATTGAGCCATTTTCAAACAGATAGATTATATTTCATATTACACTAATTCAGATTCCGTTTTTAAAAGTATTCACATTCAGTGTCTGATGTCACAAAGTTCTGCCCATATGAGTCTTTCTTGCGACCACATAATAGCAGCAGAATTGGCTGCACATGAACAGTGAAAAAGAGCAGATGATGTTGACTCGTTTTCATTTGAGAACAAATTGTCCTGCAGGGAAGTGAGCACGGTGTATTTTTTTAAACGGGGGAGAGTGAGGGGAGGTTGGGGGGATAATAACAAACAAGAGAGGAGCGGAGAGGGTCAAACAACAAATCCATCAGTTGTTTTCCTGCTGTCACTCCTCTCTCTGCCTCTCTCCTGTTACAGTCAGGCAATGTTCTAGGAAATAAATACAACATAGTCAACAACAACACAACATCTGATTAAACAGCATAGGTGAAGCCAGGAGGGTATGCGGGGTGTTTTTCTTTGTTTTTTGCTTTTTTTACAAAAGCGACGAGACGGGATGGTCTGATTCAGGATTCTAGACAGGAAGGGAACGTCAGTAAGCTCCGTCTGCACAGACGGCCATTTCATAGGAAGTCGCTGCCATATATGGGTGCCTATTGTGTCTCCAGCGACATGCTGTAAGTGTGCCGCGTTTCCATAGCAACCAAGAGACGTGTTCCCCCCCACCCAACATGACTTTTTGTTTTTTATTTTTTCTCTCTCTCTCACACACACACACACACACACGCATCTACACCTTGGTTGCAGATGCGATGCTGCGAGCGAGATCAGAGACTGTATGACTCACCCTCATAACCTTTTCCCCAAAGTTCTCAGTCTGACAGCAGTCAGAAGCTTCTCTTCACATAAAAACATCTTCCTCTCTACACCTTCTCACTTTGTTTTTCACATCTTCATTCTGCAATTATCAGATTTGTAAGAAATAAAAAAACAAAAACAAAAAAACAAGTTTCTGTGCATATTTATGACTTCAAAAAGCAGGTGGAACAAATCATTTCTGTAGGATTTCTGGGAGTTGCATCAGCCTACTGAATCATCCCCTACCCGGTAGGTCTCTGTACAGTCAATAATTTCATAATTACAGCCGAAATTAAAAAGTGTGCTGTTGCATAACTAGGCAATACTGGTCAAAGCTCAAACTGTGCTATCAGGTAAAGGACGAAGTAATATTTGCTAAAGCTGAAAACTAATCACAAACCACTCACTGCTATTAAGACGAAATGAACGGCACACAACAATGCTGGTGCATTAGTGAGAACTCCATTCATTTCTATGAATTAATATTAATTTATTGGGATGTTTGTGTAATCTAAAGGCGTTTTCTGGATGTCTTATTAGGCACAAACTAAGCACAGTGTGTGTGCACACTCTTAATGTTTCATGATATTTCATTAGTATGTCAGGTGAGGAGCAGTTTGTGTGGAGCTGCAGGATTGAGTCACCAGCCCTCTTATCTTCCCTCTCTCTCCATTTCATCTCTCTTTTGTTACCTCTCTCGTCCCTGCTTGCATTTTCCTCCCCCCCCTGGGTGAAATCAGCTGGATCTAGTCTCATTTCAATTTGCATTTTGCATGCACTGAGACAAGGCTCGCATGTATGTGAACACTGCCAGACAGTCTGCATAGCGCTGATTTCATTACAGCGTTTATTCACACTGTGCTGCGACATGGATGGAAGTAATGAGCTGGATAACATAAGAAAAATAAAGACGAGGGAGTATCGCGACACAAACACACCCCAATTATTTCCACTGTGCCACCGTACACATTCCTCATGTACAAACACAGACACGGTTAGAAGAACTCAGTGAACTACAGTGCCTTGTATTTGTACCGCATGAACCTTTTTCACATTGTTGCAATGAAAATCTTGTTTGCATAAAATGTCGTAGACCAACACAAAGTAGCATATAATTTAAAAAAAGTTAAAAGAAATTAATAGTTGTAATTCCAGCACAAGGACATGCTTTGATCTAAACCATTTCATGGTTTTGTTTTGTATTTTTCTGCATTTATCCATTGACTATCCACTTTACAAGACTTTTCTATCCCTGCTAAAGAAAGGCATCTGCACGGCATGATGCTACCACCACCATGAGTCACAGTGGGTTTTGTCAGTTCAAAGTAATGTATAGTGTTTCTTTTCTTCACATGGGGGATTTTAGACATAAACTAGGACGTACATTGTGCTTGGTGTGTGGTAAGCTGAAAACCGGGTTTATGTTGGCTGTCTGGACTCTATTAATTAGATTTCTGAAAGCAGTAAGCTCAGCTGGCTAAAAACAAATGCACACCACACTTTTCAATTGTTTTTTCATTAAAACATTGGGAAAAAATGCACCTTTCCCCTCCACATTGTGCTCGTGTAACATTAAAAATACTACTAAAACTTGCTGGAGTTTTTGCTTGCAATGTGACAAATTGTGAAAAGTTTAAGTTCTCCATGTTTTTGTATGGTAAATGACACTGAAGCAAAATTGCTTTAGCAAAAAATGAAGCAGAAAAAGAGAACCACTTTACCAGAAGCTGGGGACTTGCTGCGATATGATTGGATGACAGTCCTTGGAGAGCATCGGTTGAGAGAGCCTGACATCTTGCCATAGGTCACTGACTTCATCATGCGGCACTCTGCAAGCGCAAACAGCATTCAGAGGCAATTCGGTAGGCACAAACAAATATATCTGCTCAAATAATGTCTAAATTCAGAAAAAAAATTGTATTTAAAAATGTTCTCCAAGTCTGGAAGTCTGATGGCTAGATTTAAGCCTGCATTGTTAACAGAGAAATGATAACCTATGAATCCAGCTGTAATTGGGTTTAGCTTCGGATCCCCAGGAAAAATGAGTCCTGACCTTCTCCTGGCTCGCTTTCCAAACAGAATTATTGCAGCGTTTCAGGAGTGGCAGCTATGACTCATGGAGAACTAGTACTTTGCAGACACACAGTCCAAATAAATGAGCCGTGTGAACGCCAGCGCCCAACCTGCCTGCCTCCTTCTCCTCCAAAACTTTTCTCGTCTCCTGCTCATTAACTGAGCCCCATTAAAGCTCATTAACATTTCAGACAAGTGGGAAAGGGAAGAAATTCGCAGCCTGCCAGGCGTGTCTGTCCTCAGCCACCTCATCTGTGTGTGTCTGTTTGGCTGATTGTGTGACATTTTCTGTAACCCAGTGATTAATGTACAATACGGAGTGTTAACATGATGACTGTGTGCCAGAGTTGAGGCAGGGGCGATAATTATAGCGATGCTGAGAGGAGGCAACGTCTTCTGCAGCTCGCTGCCTTACTGCTTAGTCTGTCACTCTGTGTTCCTGTCTGTCTGTTCCTCCATATTGCTCGCTGTCTGCCGGTGGATAAAGAGGTGTTAACTTACACTCCCCATCCCCTGGCGCAGACAATTCAGGATCGATGTGTGTTGGGGGCAAAAAGAGAATCTTTCAGTAATGTAGGATTATTAAAAAGTGATTAGGAAATCAACTTTTAGTTACTTTTTGAAGACGTAAAATAAACAGACATCTTAGGGCACATTTTATCTCAGTTTGGGGTAAAAAAAAAAAAAAGAAAGTCAGACATGAATTGTACTTAGCAGGATGCAGCCCTGTTAGGTTAACAAGCTGTTCATCTTAACGTGGCATAGAATAGGCCAGGACAAGTTCTACCTGAAGTGGATACTGAATGGAAAAAAATGTACTGAGTTGTTTGGCAACACAGAATCTGTATACTTCCATATTTAACCTGCAGACTCCCTTCACACATTTTCCTGGGTGAGAAAAAAATGGTTGTTTGCGTTTTTCACTCTATTAAAAGCTTGTGTAACTGAAACTAGCAAAAAAATAATTGCATAACACAGAATAAAATGACACTGTGAAAAAAGTCTTGCTTTGGCAATTCCATAAAAAAACTCAAATAATTCAAAGGTTTTGCAAGAAAGAGAAAAATGCAAGGTAAGGACATTTTTTCTATCTTTGATTTAAGTGACATGGCAAATATGATAAAAGACACTGAAATTGAAACTTTCTAAAGTTAATATTAGAATACTGATTTAACACTAAGGCATAATTGTTTTTTTTTTTGTTTTTTTTTTTTCCAAACTTGAGAAGTTTGATCAGTTTGTCAGATCTGATGTTTTCTGTGTACATTTTCTGCAAAGTTTTGTTTAGATTCCTCCTCTTGCCTACGATATAGTCTGTTTCATTACTTGGTTTGTTAAGAACAACACCCAGTTCTGAATCCAAAATAAAGGGACTCTGGACATTCAAAAGCTAGTATCAGCAGATGCTGGTACTGCTTGCCTTCTCAGGCGTAAACTTCAGACACCTTCCTTGGAGTTGCTGCTTACTTTCCCTCTAGAGAGACTGAAGTGGCAGAACTACAAGTAGAGTAGAAATACAATTGCTTTCAAGAAAGTAAATGACCTCATCTGACCCACAGCAACCATTCTATTTTCATGCTGGTGCTGGAAGCTGATGGATCATAAGGTGGTTCAGAAATCAAATTGCTTCTTCAAAAATAACCCCCTGAAATCAACATTACATCAGATTATTCTTCCCTGAGAAACCATTTTCTTCAAAGACCAGCAAATTAAATTAAAGTTAAACCTTTAATCAACTTAGATAATATTAAGAACATTTGATTTCTGGTTGTTAAGACCCTATGCCATAGTGTAGTGTTTCAGCTCTGTTTCTGTCTCTGTTTACTTAATCAAATCATTAGGGAGGGGGCTAATAATAAAACTAACCCTTGGTTACAATAATTATTGTCTGAGGTGGTTTTCATAATTATCCTTATCTGAAGTGTAATTATTTTTGATTGCTCATACAAAAAACTTAATTTGACTTGGGAGAATTCCAAGACAAAAGCCACAGCTGACAAAAGAAGAACACAGAAGTCCAATCTCACATTTACAAAAACACATGATCCTCAAGAAGTGCAAATGTTGAACCTTTTGGAAGGTATATGTCATGTTACACTTGGCATAAAACTGACATATCATAAGGTTAGGCTGCCAGACAATAATCCAAAGCACACCATGAAGTCCAACTCTGAATGGCTGAATAAACCTTCAAAATGAAGGTTTTGGAGCGGCTCATTTAAAGTCCAGACTTGAACGAGGAGCTGAGGCATGACATAGGTATTTCATGCTTCAAACCTTCCAATGCCACCTGAATTTAAATAATTCTGCAAAGAAGAGGGGACCAAAATTCATCCAGACAGAAAAGCATGATGGTGGTTTTTGCTGCCAAGAGTGACACAACCAGTTTTTAGGAGCAAGTTGCTTTGGATAGCTTTGTTAAATTAATAGATTTAATCATAATTCGAAAACTGCATTTTGTGTTTAATCAGGTTGTCTTCTGATGGTAAAAAGAGAAAGGAAATCTCCAAAGCTCATAAATAAGCACAAAAAAATCCATCTCATAATTAATTTTAAAAAAATTATAAAACATATTTTTGTTCATTCAGACAGATATGTTTGTTTCTTTAATAATGTGTTATTATCTAAAATCTGACTCCGTCCAGTATGAAAAAAGACTCATGCTCTGTATTAAACTTGAACAGCAGGGCAACAGTACAGATGCTTGCTCTACCTGTATGTTCCATCTTTACTACTGATGCCAACATTGAAAAAGAAAGAAAGTTTAATCAGAAAGACAGTAAGAACTAGACTGACTGCTAAGAGCCTCACTTCTGGAGATAATTATCAGTAATTCCAGAAAATACAAATTCAAAACTATAACTCCCCTCCCCTGCTGCATGTAGGTGGTTGCTTTGTGGGTTTTCTCAAGAGGGAAGAAGGTCACCAAAGAAAGACTGGCTAATGGGTTCAGGTAAGTATTATGTTTTTGAAATGAAATGAGAAAAAATGGTGTGCAAAAAAAGAAAAAATAATGAGAAGAGGTGGATGCTGGAGACCCAGGCTGGATAGACTTTATTCGGTAAATAAAGGGCAAGAAATTAGACAAATGTACAGAATAAAATTTGAACAAAAGCCAGCACAAACTGATTCATGCGGGAGCAGAGGAGGGAAAGAATACAGATGAGCACTAAATGGCAACAGAAGGAGAAGCAGACAGCAAATCATAGATGGGTGAAGTGAGGACAGAGAGTATCCTCAGTGGGCCGTGGCGGTAAGATGGAAAGAAAGGGAGCAGGGTTTTAATAGGTGAGACAAGAACAGGAGACAAGAGGGGAGATAAGAAAAAAAGGATCAGCACACATCGCAGCATGGACCTCATTTCTTTTGTAACCTGAAGCAGAAAGATGGCAGTTCTTCAGGAAATGAAGCGATAGTCAAAGCAGATGGATTTTACATCAGGTTCATTAATCACAGAAGTCACATCCCATGGTAAATGTTTGTATTTAAGGAGGCTGTTTCCTGCCATTTGCTAGTGGCAATACATTTCCACAGAGAATGTTGTTGTGTTAGATTGTACTAATCAGTTTATGCTTCGCCGTAATTGTAGCTTGTTCTTCATTTAATTAGATCAACAGACCCTGAAAGGATTCAGATAACTGCTTTTTATGTGAGTGAATGTTTATTTCCCATCTAGTTCCCATTGTGAGTGAGTGATTCTAATGCTGAAAAGAATGCATGTAACGCATGAAGGGAAATTTGTAGCATATCTCCTTCTGGTCTGGCTCTTAAAATGCAAAAGGGACAACTCAAGGACATACAACCACATAAATAAATAATAGATGTGTCAGTACATCTATTCTGCTTGTACGCAAAGCATTTAGTGTCTCTCAAAGCTCTGTATATACATTGAAAATGTTCACATTCTGTCTGTGTTTTATCAGGATTTACTGTGGTAAACCAAAATAAAGCATGAAAAAAAAGAGTTAGGATTTTTCAAACTGGCGTTCATCTATGACATGAGGTATAGGAACATGTACGAAAAGCTCTGCAAATACACAGCTGTGAAGCTGAGCAATGTGAGCAGGTTTCTGAGAATCACACATCAATATCTCTTTTCTGGGATGGCCTGAGTGTCTGTTATTGCAAAAACGTATTGCTATCAACAAATAAGTGCCTGTACTGTTGACCAACTTGTATAATTCTGAGTTTGTAACTTCAGCAAGAAACAATGAAAAGTTTCGCAGAGCACCTTTTCCCTTACCACTCTCATCCAACATCAAGTCATCATGGTAGCGGAACTTCTCTGGTCCACAGGCCACAAAAATATCCTCCTCACCAAAGAAGTCCTGCAGACATGCAACCTAGAAGTAAAGACAGACATGTGAGTTGGTATTTTAGCAACACTGTTTAATCCAGAGTGCCAAGCAGAGTACACAACAGCTGTTTTCTGCAATCAGAGCTGTTCCTGCAAAGAAAGATTCTCTACAAGGTCTGACAAATTTTTAAATAATGGCTTTTTAGTGACACAGTCCAAATTTGATTTCTTCAAGCAAAACCTAGACTTCTTATGTTTTGGTGGAAACATCAAATTAATCAAGCTTCAGGAGACGGACAAAGATCACCCAGGGTGTCTGTTGTGTTTGTTGTCGGCGCACGCTGCAGTTCTTCACTGTTCATCAGCCTATTGGTAACTATAATTAGACCTCGCTAAGTTGCAATTTGCTGATGTGCAGCGGCATGTAAACCAGACACCCAGAGAAGCAAGTGGGAGGTTCTCTTCCCATAATTCTTGCATCCTATAAACAGGAATAAATCAATCACATGAGAAATACTTTATAATGCGAGTAAACATAATGGACTTCCAGGAGAGAGGATATTAAAATAACAAGATCACTGTCTAATAGGAACATAAGTGGCTAAATCCACATCTCACTCAGTCTTAATGACTCACTGTCGCTCTTTGACAGACTCCATACTGTGCAGTTTAGACCAGCTGACGGCATCCATTTAAATGCAAACGTACAAATCACAGCAATCTCCTCTGGAAAGAAGGGTTTAGTAATGTAGCATATGATGAATAAATATTATTATACACATTATTTACAAGTTGCTACAATAAACATACCCAGATGATCATTACTAGATGGATTTTGCGGCATTTTAACTTCCAAACTCATTCTTAGGTTGCGGTTTAAAAGTTAGAATGAGAGAAATCAGTCTGAAAAGGGCAGAGGGTGAAACTGAGCTAAACTCTGAATGATTTACTCAACTGAGTTAATTACACACTACAGGTCAACCATCACATTTGAGCCCCAAGGCACCAATATTCTAAATTATAACTCATGTATTGGCAACATTACAGTCAGAAACACTCTTTATGAGATGGCAACAGTTCATCTACCACGACAAATTTCTCACCACAAAACCTATTAAGAGCTATTACAGCTTAAGCTGCTCGGATATGTAGCACCGCCTGGAGAAAACACATAAACACAAAACAACTGCTATTGCATTTTCAGAGCAATTAATATCCAAGGATCTATTTAGATTCCCATCTGCCCATAAACTAGAGCCCCCACAAGAAAGTCAAAGCTTATATAAGGACATCACTGGCAAAGTACTGAATAAACAGGAGAAAGAGGCTTGTTAAAAGAATGCTTGATGGTATGTGATGAGCATGAGAACATATGGAGACTGTTTTATCCCTTCAACAAGGCATGGGTGAGACAAGGAAGGAGTTTTAAATCAAACACTCTGACACAAACTGTCTGCTGAGCATGCATTATTTCCCAATAACTTTTCAAATCTAGCACCGTGTGTGTATTTCCAAGTGTGTTCATGCATTCGGCCTCAGACAGAATGAGGATGAGCGCTTCTGCACAAGTAAACATGAAAGGAAATTACACTCTTGTTTCATAACAGATTGTATATTGCTTTGTTCCCTGATGTCCCCTGACAGTGATCTGATGATTTCAGCGCCGAGCATCTCCACTTCCCGAAAACATAACAATGATACAGACGCTGAAACTGCTAATGCTTCCCAAAAGTGTCGCTACTGATGAAAAACTTTCAGACAGCTATGCTTCTTAAGCAATATGTTGTATTATTTCAGCGTTCTATTAATTTCCTATGAGTTATAGCATTTCTTGGACCCAGAGAACAGGAAATAAAGACCATAACGACTATCAGATTAATGTTCTTCAAACAATTTAATTTCTTTGCAGACTTCTCACTTTCTTAGATTTTTTAAAAGCATAGATGCTACCTCTATGAAGCTATTACGTAACATGGCTGTTCAAAGATATATAAAATGTGGAGACAAAGGGTTTTCTATTTGAATCATCATTTTCACAAGCCACAGTGAGGCCTGATTAGTGCCAGACCTATAGATTAAAAAAAAATCACTTAATCAGAGCTGTATCAGCATGAAGAAGGCTAAAAGATCTCAAAAACCTACACATTAAAGAAATCCAAGAACAGTTATGAAACAAAGTCAGTGACATCTATCAGCCTGGTAGTAGTGGTGAGCCTTCCCTACTATTATTTAGCCTACTTAAATTACTGTAAATCCACATTAAAAACATATCCACAAGGTCAGAATTTTAATTGAGTTAAAGTCCAAATCTAATTGCTGCAGTTTGACCTTTGACTAACAGTTCAAGAAAAATTCTCTAGTCTGAATGAATTAAAGTAATTCAGAAAAGAATAGTTTGTCAAAATTCCTCCACAGTGATGTCAAAGACTTGCAAATACCTAATAATAGCTGTTTCCTCCAGGGTGGCATAAATACTTTTTTTTAAGTTTAGGGGACATTTACTTTTCACATAAGGCCAGATTAGCTGTGATAACTGTATTTACTTTGGTCATTTCTGACATTTTCTTTGTACCTATTTTATTATTATTATTATTATTATTGAATGGTTTAAAATTATTTGTGTAAAGAAATGTCAGTAAATATCCTTTGAAATAACACAGATACCATGTTCAAGAAATAAAAATAGCTAAATGTTGCTCACACTATTTAAAAAATGAACTCCAATTAGTTCATTAGATCAGTGCATTATTTGAGTTCTAATTAAATTATCTACTCCTCAGGATAAATTTAATCATCTCCTGGCAGCATTAAAAAAACATTAGTGGTAGGATGGCATTATAAAGCAGAGTTCAGAAGAAGAAGAAAAACCTATCTATGGTGACACCTTTATGCTGATGAGCAGGACAAAAGCACAAAATGTGAGCAACTGAGAGAGGTGTGAAAAAATATGGTTTCCATGGTAGTAATGTCCTTTGGCTGTAGATGCATGCAGGCCATGTGCCACTTTATTGCAAAATGTGCAGGCAGAGATAATGGAGTGCCATCATTCATATTTTAGCTACTCTAAGTATTTTACTCAGCAGAACTATGTCATTCATAAAAATCCCCACATGAACGCATCCATGCTTTGCATGGCCTGGTTATGCTGAAACACTTATGCAATACCTCTTTTTTTAAACTGTTGTGTTCACAAGAAAGCACAACCAATGAAGGAGAGCAGAGGAAAACATATCAAATAAAAGTGGAGAGAGAAATCAAATATCCAAGTCCCCAGAGTTAAACCATAAGCAAATACAGAGCAAGAAAAATGGAAGAGAAAAAAAAGAACACAACAGGGGAGATCTGCAGTTCTGAGCCCCTCATTGTGCTAGATGACAAAACAAGCAGCTTTGATGTATCTGGTTCTATGTTCGTACAGAGAAGTAGTGAAGTTACACAACATGTGCCACTTTCAGAAACAAGGACAGGATGAAATAAACAGAACAAAAACAGGGCAGAGTGATGTGAAGAGGGGTAATTTCATAACCAGTCTCTTTCCCTGTGCTATCCACCACACACATGACTGACTGCACACTTTATACACTACACATAAATTTAAATGGCTACAATAAAAAAAGGCATAGAAATCCAGAACAAGACAGAGCAAGCGAAGTGTGATATTGCAAAATTGTAGTCATCACCTTCTTCAAAAAACCCCATTTGCAGGAAAAAAAGACTGTTTTTCCGTAGTCGTTTTGATATTATCAGTGTGCCACCTAGTGTTCAAATCACAAAACTCCAATTCTGTTAGTTCTCTCTTCTGTTTCTGCTACTACTAAACAAACAAAAGAAAAACACAAACAATTTATGTTTTAATAAATGGGTAGTAACTAGTTATTTAACTTGTTTAGCAACTCTAGTGGTTCAAAAAATATAATTTGCTGAACAATTACAGAAATCATTACCACAGCAGGACAAACAAAGAACACCACATGGTGGCACTGTTTAACTATAAGATATTGAAAGCAACAACTATTTACTAGAAGCAAAAGAGTCCACGGACTGAATTTCTGGTATTAGGTGACAATTTTTTTTTATCAGGTTACAAAAGATTTAAGATTGTCTTGAAACACAGAGCAGTGCTGATAAAAGAAAGTGGGAAAGAGGAATGTACTTTAAACAGATTCACTATGAATAACATGCAGATCCAGTGACTGAGCAAAAGCAGATGAAAAACAGGATGCTTTAAACTGTAAACTAAGTAACACCACTATATCTCATCTTGTTCAAAGAAAATGTGTGGGCATAAAGAGCAGCACCATGTAAAAATATTCACACCCCTTGATTTTATTCAACTGACCACTACAACTTCAGCATATTAGAGTGGTGGAAAGAATATTATACGTAATATTCAAACATTTCCACCTTCAAAATCTAAAATGTGTGGCATGCATTTTGGGTCCCTTTTACGCTGATACACTTAAACAAAATTCAGTGCAATCAATTGTAAGTAATCACCTATTGAATGAGTGGATTCAACGTGTGTGTCACACTCACTTTATGAAAGAGTGGACTCGGGAGGCTTTTCTTTGGGGGGGACAGGACAGTGGGTCGTGTTTCGTTTTAAAATGGATGGAGCAAAATACAAGTCAATCCTGTGTTCTGGATGTAGAAGACTTAAGACTAAGGCAGAGGTTTAGCTTTCAGCAGCCATAGTGGTTGGCTCTATTTGCTTAATTTGCCAGATACGGTTTCTGTTTCAAACTTGTTTTGTTGAATTAAACACCTCTGCAAGATTCATGCGCAACTCATATCGGAGCCACTCAGTGATCTCGATCTCTGAGACAGGCCGTCTTGCTCAATTGCAGTTCCAGCAAATCAGCAGCTAAGAACAAATTATTAGTGACAGCGCTTCTTGTTCTGCACATTTACATCAGCTATTCTTGTCTTGCGTGTCATATGGCAGGTCTTACTTGAGAAGTCATATCTTAGCTCCTCAGGTTTTACGTTAGCACTTCTGACAGGCTCACGATAGCAAAACAATAGGAAACTAATTACTGCTGTGTCTTAAATGTGAAGACAACTAAACCAAACTCTGAAAGAACACATAAAATAACCAAAAATAAAAATCTTATTGTGAAATTATGTTTTTTCAAACTAAGACCTACCAAACCTGTGCTGGCATTTCAGGAACAAGTTTTTTTGATATGTTACTTGTTAGAGAAGTAATGTAATAAAAAAAATGAACCATTTCAGCAGAATTCCTACACACTCTGTTTGAAGCAGAATCTAACAGGTTGCTGCAAAGCCAGAACTCAACCTCCAATGTTCTTCCACCACAATAGACTTACAGTGTTTACACAGAGGACACGGTGAGGGCAGCATAATCCAGCCCACAGAAATACCACAGTTTGGAGGGATGAGCTGCTACTGTGTTCTGCCAAAGAAGCTTAGATCAGTGGAGCTCTCCATGGTCCTGGAATCAGTCGCAAGCTAAAAGGGCCCGCCGTGCTGCTCTGAAACAATAACCAATTCAATCAGATCAATTATCTAACTGTCTATCCATCTATCATTGTTTTTTCATAATTTTACATGCTTATCAAAGAGAATGTATATATTTTAAAGTCTCTGCTTCACAAATTAAATTTTCCCCTTTGTTCAGTGCCATTAGTTCTAGTTCATTTTTTTCTCATTTTATTATTTTCAGAGTCTTTGTTCTCCATTGTTTTATGTAGAAAACATGCAACAGGGAAAATTTGATTGACATTTTAGGGACAAGATCATCTGTCATCTGAAAAAGGGAACACTGGCTAAAACTCAATTTCACAAAGGTAGGACGTGAGAACAAAGCACATCAGAAGCCAAATTCACACATCACTGCTGTTTAATTAGCAGAGCCCAGACTGAATGGTCACGTTTCATCGGACACCTGCCACGAAATGAGAAATGATTAATTTCGGGAACCAGTAGAGGTCAAGAAGAGTGAGAAAGACAAACAGGAGCGGTGACATGAGGCCAGTTAACTGTGTTCACCTCAAACCAGCAGATGCCTGCCAGGCTGGCTGCTCTGTTGCATAACACCTTATGTAACCACTTCTGTTCACCACATAGTGGAAAGGAGAGGAAGTTTCTGATGAAGCTGTGAACTGTTTTCTTTATTAAATGTGACAGCATCTCCCCACACTCCATGTGTTAAAACACATCTTTTGGCAGCTCTGATAAAAAGAAAAAAATGGAAACTAAAGTCCTACTGCTGTCTCAAGGACACGCAGCCTGATTATGACTTCATCTTATGCTCCGAACAATTATCTTTGCTGCTTTCTATACACTTTGGCTGCATGTCCTGTCAGCCTGTTACCAGTTTTCTACACCAATTATTTCACACTACTTCTTTAAGCTCTATCTGTCTGCAACAAACTGATATGAAAAAGAAAGTAGTGCCAGTAAAAGGTAAAGGTAATTTTATTTATATAGCACATTTTCAGCAACAAGACAATACAAAGTGCTTACAAAAACCATCTACTAGTTTAAGAAAAGTGCAGTATTTGTCACTTTGGTATTGCCTAGGGAAGCACAATGTATTTCAAATACAGCACAATATAATTACAACATCTGTAATGTAAATACCACAAAAATATGTTTTGGAATGCAATATTTGTTGGATATTTTTTTCAAAAATTATAAAAATCAATGTGATAGAAATATTATAGTTACATATTGTGATGACTTTATCAGTAAGAATAAATCCAATTTTTCCCCACTTCTGTGTGACCTTCAGCATCTTAGGGGTCAGATGTGATAATGAACTACAATGAAACTCAATCCAACAGGCTGAATATGTTACTGGCAAGCAAAGTGAGAATTCCTGACACTTGGAATCTAGTAACAAAGAATTACAAATTATAAAAGTATTTTCCAATATCCATAATATAAACAACTAATATTGTACTAGATGACAGGAAATCATACTTTGCATGCAAAACTTACAACACACAGGCAAAATATTAATTATTTGCTTGTCCACCTATACACAAACATGGTTTAATACAAAGATGGCCCAAACTTTGCTGTTATATCAGCTCAATCTTTTCTAGGATTGCTGTCTTGAAGGTTTAGAGATGAAGATATGGGATTATTTGAACATTTTGTTCAAAAGTATATTTGTGAGGTCAGACACTAATGTTGGACGAGAAGCCTTGAGTTTCGGTTTCTGCTGCAGCTTCAGTCTGGAAACTGATTAGGCAAACTCCAGAAATTATCTTAAATTGTGTCAGGGTTTTTTTTTTTTTTTTCCATTAAGAGTGATGCTTTAATGTGGGGAAATTGTGATAAAAATGTGATTATGATTTTACAATAAACAAAAAAAGACATGATTCAATATTTATTGACTCAATAATCTAGTTAATATATTGTTATCTATAACATTTATACATAATATTTTTTATACACAGACCTAAAGAGAAATGGAATAAATATACAATTGCCTAGTAGCAGATTTCATTTTTTTTTTTCTCACAGACTCAATTAATAAAAATCAATAAATTTTTGTTGTTTTCTTCTTTATAGTCTGACGTTAACTGGTTAATTAGCGAACTGTGGTGACGCATTGTTACTAATATTATTATATGGCTATGACTATTGTAATAATCTTTAATTTTCAGAGGGAGAAAGCATTATTCAGTTCAGTCTGACAGCTCAGAGATGTCTATGTGTTCTTTATGCAACTAACAGCATAGAGCTGGAACACAGCTTTCTACCATACAAATACACTGAGACTGTGGGTGTGTGTGTGTGTGTGTGTGTCTGCATCTGAACTTGCAATGTGACTGAGTTCTCCACAGTCTGTTGGTGCTACAAACGTCTGCCATCGATCCTAACTTGGCAACAGATCCTCTGACTGTACGACCAGAGCTCCAATCTGCTACCGTGACTCTTCACAGGCAGACAGAGACACACACAAAAAGCTCAGTCACTGAGTCAGAGAGAAAGGCAAACATGAAGTCAACTTTGCTGAAAAAAAAGATGCTTGAAATAACTTGTTTACTAACAAAAGCAGCAGTATTCGTCAAAAAAAGGAAAAATTTTTCAAACACTGTCAACTTGCACTTAGAGCAGTGCTGATACATTACATACCTGCTCATACTCAGAGAAATACCTACACACCCCCTCACACACATGCACTACGATGAGTGGCTGTAATTCAGCAGATCTGAAAGAGCACTTTTCCCACTCACACAAAGCAGAACCGTGACACCATCAACAAGCCTAAAAATCTGAGGATGAAAAGCAGATAAATGCTTAGATGTGAGGGTGAGATAATTTTCACATAATTCTGACATAATATGAAGCTTTTTTGGGTAACACTGTTGCAGCCCTTCCCTATAGTTCTACAGAGTTGGAAAAAAAACAAACAGAAGATAAACTAAAATAAATTATGGAAGGAAGTTCACAAGACTTGATCTTACAAATCAATCCTCATTGCTATACAATAAATTATAGAAAAATAAGGAAAGTGACTGACTGAAGCAGTAATGTAATTTGTTTAGCATTTAAAAATGATGCATGGACAGCAGATGGAGATGCCAAAATAAAATTCTTTCCATAGAGGAAAATCTTAACATGAGATTAAAAACTGTCAGAATGCAAAGAAACCAGAGGAGGAAAATAAAAGCTGCATGGCCTTGCCAGTGAGGAGAGAATGGTGCCAGCAATGCAGTTTAAGAACTGAGAGCTGCACTGCAGATTGTGAACAAGTTGCTCTTCCTCATTTCTCTCCCACATAACACCTGCATTAAAACTGGGTCATTTAATGTGCAGGAAAATACATAGCAGAACTGTATCCTTGGTAATAGGAGTGGACTGTTTAAATCATATAAAGAATTAACATGGTCAGCATAATCAGTGGATTAGTGTCAGCATTTAGCATTGTCAATTAACATATTGTTGCAAAAAATTGGTTATATTAAAATTACAGTGTGTATCTGAGGAACATTGAAGGAATTATCAAATCGATTCAAATTCTAAAAAGTTATTAAGGCTTATGTAGGAAGATGTTACCATTGGACAAGTTTGACAAACACTACTCAAATGTACTCAAAGTGAACTTAGTTGTGATTGGTCAACACTGCTAAAATCTGAACCAATAGACTTTGTTCCAAGACATTTTGTTTCTCCACAATGTATTCTGCCTTTTTATGATCACATATTTTATCATAGAAAAAATCCATTAATTAATCCCTTAAACTATACGGAATATATAAAACTATTAAGAAACCCAGACATATTTATTTGCATTTTATGAATTTTCATTTGGATGTTTTCTTCTTTATTCTATAAGGAATAAAATATCTGGGCATCTGGGCTTAGCCAACTGGGCTAAGATGTGCCAGTTGGCTAAGATGTGCTGGAGATTAAACTATGGCATCACTTCATGCTTTTTTTTGGCAAAATCTAAATGAATGCAGTGAAAGGTGTGTGTTGCACATTGAATATGCATGAGGCACACAAATGCTGGAGGAGGCAGCAGGTGGGGTCTGCCATAGTGCCTGTGTGTGTAAACAGAGCTAAGAAGTATTAATACGCCGGCCACGTCCGTGTCCTAAGCCACTTACGGGTCATCTATTGTCATGATGAGTCTGTGCAGACCACAGCATGCCGGTGTGCTACTGTGATAATTCAACAGTATGTAAACTAGTTCCTTAGCAACTAGATCAAATTTTCAGAAAAACTAGCAAAACAAAGCTCAAAATAGTTAGGTTGTGCTTACACAAAAAGTAGGGGAAGTATCTAAACCGGATGGATTTAGTATTGGAGGTGGAATCTGATCTAGGCTCCTGAAGCAAGATTCTCGTATTACACATAGATATTCAAATGATCACAGAAGAGTAAGAGCTCACAGCAGAGAGGAGGTGGCACAGTGTATCAGATACTCACAGAGACTTGCTACACAGTGCTGAACAAAAGTATTCACACCCCTTGAACTTGTTCAGATGTTTTCAGGCTACAACTACAAACATTGATGCATTTTGTTGGGATTGCATGTTGTGAACCGACACAAAATATAACATATTCAGACGCACAAAAGAAATAAGAATAACCTAAAAGCTGTGATGTGCCTTTGCACTTTGCCCTTGCCATGTCAATACTTTTTAGAACCACCATTTTAAACAATAACAGCCATAAGTTTTTAGGGTATGTCTCCACTGGCTTCACATATGTACAACCTGAGATTTTTGCCCATTCTTCATTGCAAAATAGCTAAAATTCTGTCAGGTTGGACAGAAATTGCCCACTGTAGCTCTAGCTGTTTGGCATCAGTCATCATTTTACTGGAGATGTTCAGATGTTATGCCCAAATCTACTTTATACTTCTCCACAACATTATCCCTGATCTCTCAAGGGTGTTCTAAGGTCTCCATATTTGCTCACTACTTGGTTCTATTCATTAATTTGGTGACAACTGAAAATATTCAGTTGCAAATTCCAATTAAAGTCACTTTTGAGATTTTAATGTGAATAAAAGACACCTTTATGTTTGTGGTTGTAACATGAAAATGTTAGAAAAGGCTTAAGGGAGTTTGAATACTTGAAGCACCATTTATCATATCTTATCATCAAACAAAATGTAAAAAAATAAAGCAACAAGATCTTGCAACATCACAGTAAATATAAAGGTTTTATTATTAAGAAACTGTGAATATGGTCTTAGCTTCATGTCATAGAGCCATCTGGAGACACTGTAAGTGATTTATTGCTTTGCCACTCTACAATCCTAACAACAAGGCTTAATAAATGGCACTGTCAGAATGATTGCACATGAAATAATAATGAAGAACATCAACGTTAAACAAATACAAAAATATACCTGAAAAGTGCACCACAGCCAAAACACATCTAACAATCCCTGTATAACAGAGTGCATGCAAACCTGACGCCCTCTGTTTCTGGCCTCATTACAGGGTTAATGAAAGTAAGAGGCTCAAGCTCCTTTGCAGTTCTGTTGGGACTCGACGTTACTGGCAGACAGGCCCAGAAACCTACTTTTGTGCAAGCTCACTGACTGAAGTGGTTCAGCTCATGAAAGAAGCCCATACATAGAGAAACACATTCTCATAAATATGCTAAATTTCATTTAGCTTTTAAAGCAAAGTCATCCTGATACTTATACTTGACTAACATACAGACAAAACTACAACATTTTCATGAGTTTGCTCTAGTATTCAGGTCTTCTGCAAGATTTTCTTGTGTAGACAAATGACTTGGAAATAAGTTCTGGAACAATTCATTCATTAATTCAAATCCCATGTTTAATTTTGTCTCCCACAACCCACTTTCCAATTTTCCAAACTGCGTCAAGCACCAACCAGAGGCCAAACATAGAAGGAAAGATAAAAATGAGGAGCTGGATTTGCACTCAGCCCAGCCCTAGCAATTTAGCAGTGAGTGTGTTACCATGCCTACATGTTCAATCAATACAATGTCTAAAAATAGCACACCAAAACAGCCTCATTTCCAATCAGAGAAGGATGAACGGAGCAACAGTAGTACTTATTGTGTAATCTCCAAGAAAACTGCTCGTTAGTGGGTATTATGCAAATGTGGTGAGTTTAATCCCCAACAGAAGGTTTCTCTAGGAAAACCTGATCCTCAGATTTCATTGGCTGGTACTAGAATCTAATTGGAGTCAGGATCCTGCTGAGCTAACAGTGCAACATTAAACAGACAGAGATGAAATGACATGAAAATAAGAGCTTACTAAAAGCGTCACTGAGCATAAAAAGATCCTAGAGCAAAGCACATTTCCATGAGCATGATTCACTAATTGGTCATTTACAACCCAATTCTTGCCATACAACACAAAATGTCAAGAAGCCCAACACAATCTGTTTCAAGAATAACGCTGCTGACAGGATGACAGCAGCTCAGTGTCATTAAATTCAGTAACTTGGAGCTGCAGCATCACCTAAACAGAGGCAGACAGAGAAATGGGGAGCAGACAAAAATACAGAGAAAAAATAGTGATGCATGGGACAGGTGGCATGAATCCAAAGAGAAAAAATATGAAAGAATAAAACACCAACATGCTGGGGGAGACAACGTGTTCTTCCTTTGCTTATGAATACACACAAACATCAACATGTGCCGGAAAGAAGGCTTGTTTGACATGATTCAGCTGCAGTGCAGACCCAGTCCTCATTTTAGCAATGCAGTAAGGAAAATGTGCATCGTTCTGAGAGAGTAGGAGCTGGATTGGTGGGTGACCTGTTTTTTCTACGCTGATTTATTTTTGTGTTAAGAGACAATGATCTACACACATCACACATTGCTGCAGCGTAGGAGCGACTCCATTCATAGATTTCTTTCAACATGACCTCCTCTTGACTTCTGCGTCACTCGTTCTGTTAACAGCTCTGACTGTAAATTTAGATGTATCCATAAAATTGGAGGCGTGGAATGAAAAATGAAAGAGTACTCATTAAATATTTAGACATTCTGAAGTCTTAATTCCGCTCTTCAAGCAGCAGCCAGTGGACTAACTCTTTCTGCAGATAAGATATGCAATAACTTCCAGTGAAGAATCAAACAGCAGTTTAAAACTTTGCTTTGTTTCAGTTTTCAGCCCCATTGTCAGTTCAAACAGCAAACCAATGATGCCTCCAAAATTTAAAAGAGCATAAAGGTGAATAATTCAAATAGACTTTCTCCTGAACACATCTTGTGGACTTCTGTCTTGCTTTTAACTCAACTCATTAGCAACTGGTATTCCAGAAGCTGTACCACCTTGTCATCCCCACGCGTTTGATTAATCTTTTACACAATTTCCTAAGCAACAGAGAGCAACAAGAGTGGATGTGCTCAACTCCGTCCGCTGTCTTCACCATCAGCACCAGAGCACTACAGTGTCTGCGTTTAATCCATTCCTAAACACATTCTACAAAAACAACAGCATCAGCTCACCACTCAGCAAACCTCTTCTAAAAATACTCACAACACAGCCATTCTGTCCCTATTCAATACAAGACAAGTTTATTTATAGATCACCATTCATACACAAGGCAATCCAAAGTGTTTTAAAATGATTGGCAGAAAGAATAACAAAGCAAAATTGCATAAAATGTTAAAATAGAGATATTAAAGTCATAAAAAACTAATGCCATGAACTATTTTTCAAACACTTAGAGCTAATGCGGCTGCAAACAGAAAATGTTTTCCGTTCTGACACAATAAAAATAATTAAACACATTAACTCTGTCATGGACTACCATGCTACTGTGTTATACTTGACTCTTATCGCCTTGTGCTTCATATCAGAAAAGCCTGTACACAAATTACAATGGGCAGCTAGGGTACAGAGGAACTAACTATAAGAAGTACAAGTAGATTCAACCACATCTCCTGCTCTGACCATGAACATTGGAGCACCACAGGGCTGTGTGCTTGGTCCATTGTAAAACACTCTCTACACACATGACATCATCAGCCCGACAACCAGCAGAAACTAACCAGCTGCTTTGTCAACAAGATCTTTATTGTAAACTAGACAAAACTGACCAACACAAGCTTTTCCCACAATTTCACTAGAACAGGACTTCATCCTTTTACTCAAAAAAACTTCTAGTTGTACTGCCTTCTCTGTTAAACATATGTGAAAAAGAATTCCTCCAAGGGACAATAAAGTAAAAGTTCAAAGTTTATTGTCATCTAGAGATGATATATCTCACTAAGTAATATGTATTAGCAGGATATGCTTAAAGACAAATGTCTCCTGAGTGCAACGCACAAGGAGACATTTGTGTATTAATCTTTTAACACTGCAAACTTACCAGTTTGCCCTCCAACGTGTAGATTTTCTTCACCACCCCAGAGTCGAGCTTGATGGCATCAGTGATATCGGTTAGAACCTGCTCATAGGAGTGCGCTGTTTTCTTATTCAGCAGGATCCTCACGGCTTTGCGGGGCTTAACTCCACTTCGAACCACCGTTACTAGCTTTGGACGGATGAAGTCCTTGCCTTCGCGGCCGTCTGAGACACAAGCTTTGGCACAGCTCAGGGACGGAGGCCCACGTGATGAAGAGGACGAGGCCTTGACATTCACTGACCAGTTGGGGTTTACGTTTTTTGTGTAATCCAGCTTTTTGTAGGCCTCAATGGAGCTGCAGACATAGCTTTCACCTGTTAAAGAGACAAACATTTGGAAAAAGATGAAACATGAAAAAGTGAGTTTAATTTGAACAACTTGTGTCTCTTCTTATTTCACTTCTCCTGACATTTTAGCACTGACAGCCATAACAGAGAAATTATCCTGAAATTATCCTGAGAGAACTAATCTGACTTGAAACAAAGGGTACATCTGTTTGGACATATGGGCATCAAATGCATGACATACATTGGTTTTAACAGATTTTTTATGGAGCACAGCCTACAAAAGAACCTGATTTCCAACCATTGGGTAAATCCTAAGTTTTCAACAAAGAATGACCCAGTAGTGTGCAGAATAGCAAAATGGTTTAATATTGCAATAAGCCAGTAAATGTAGTCACTGTCAGTATATAACCCAATGCATCAAAAATAACAAGAAATAGGCCAAATAACAAGACCTTCTTTATTTTATGTAATAGCTCCAATACTGTGAAACAGCTGCATTTTTACTCATGTTTTTATACAGTGAAAATCCCATTGAATCCGTATCTAATCCAAAGGTGGGACGTCTAAGTAAATGTCCCCGATACGTTAGCCTCATCTAAAGTTTATCAGGAAAGGGAGCTGGGCAAGATCAGATTTCTTGGAGGCTCACCGGTCATGAAGAGTTTGCTCCTTAAGAAAGGATGAGAGATGTTTTAGATTATTTAGTGTAAAACTGACTCCCAAACAGATGCAGAGCCATCCTGAGGCATACACAAACTCAGCCACAATTCGAGGCCCCAGAGAAAGAGCTGTTGAATTCTCACATTTTTGAGCTCAGAAGTTTTTTGTGTTGTTGATTTTATAATTTGTATTCAAGTTTATGAAGAATTAGGCAACTTTAGGCTCTCTCTATTGTTTGTCACATAGCAAATTGACAGGAATTTGACTTTATTTTATGATTTTACATAAATTAAAATGACATTTTAGAAAATTATTAAATTATTCATTTAAATAAATAAGGGTACTATATCAAAAAATGTTTACAGTTTGATACAAGTAATTTAAGTCATTTTTAATGATAGCGATTAACAATTTATATGAATATTTTTAAGCTAGAGTCAGATCTAATGCACTATCTGCTGAGTTTCATTAATTAACATAATATTTTCTGTAGAGAGTGTAAGCACTAAATGGTCCCTCCTTGCCACATTCAAAGTAAATGAAATGCTGTCCACTGAAAATGGCAAGCAAAATCAGAAAAGAAACATCTCAGAAACTGAACTTTGACATTCTAGAACACTTTATTCTGAAGAGTGCATGTTGATTGGATACTTTCCAAGCTCAATAACTGAGATGATTGTGTTTAGGGAGCCCTATTAAATCTTGTGCCGGCTCTGAACGTGCAATAAAACATCATTACCTTCAACCAGATGATCAATACTAGCGATCTTCTTGCCATCCAGGGTGTAGATAGTCCGGACCCCCTGGGGCAAGTTGACGTTGTCAGACAAAGAGCGGGTCAGGTCGGCTAGCAGTGCGTCAAAGGTCCGGAACCTATCTGAGGAGATGGCGTATACGATCCCGTTGAAGTAGCGGTCCCCGTTGCGGTAGAAGCGAACTTTCTTGGCCCTCTTCTCGGCACTCAGAGTCTTCAGGGTCCTGGTCCGGTACAGGCTGCAGTGGGCGCTGTGCGTGGGGCTAGGCACCCCGTTCATCTTAGCGTTGGACCGGCCGTGCCTCTGACCTTTGTCCCGATCGTCGAAGTGCTCCATCTCCATTTCGCTGCCTAAGCTGATGAGTACGGCTGTACTGTCTGGGGGGAACAAAAAAAAGGGGAGAGGGAAGAGGGCTGTGATGAAAACTTTTCACTGCAGAGGAATTGGGGAAATAAAAACAAAGGTTGCGAAATAAAACCAGAAGAGGCGAACTGAGCAGCCAGCCGGTGTCTGCCGCCGGTGCGCTGTCTCAAAATAACCCCCTAATGACGGATTAAGTGCTGTTAAGCAGGGAGTGGACAGGGTGCTTCATGACGTCCATCCCCGTGGGTCTGAGGGCGCGTCTGAGTTGGATGAAGAGCGACAGTCACGAATCGATTTAACTTATTAATATTAATAAATACTCAGAAGCTGCGGACTCGGCAGGACAAACATCAGCCTCATCCACCTCTTAAATCACATTATCCACAACACCATGTACCGATTAAAACTAACAGCATGTTTGCATCACGATTATACAACTTGGAGCAAAGTATGGAAAAGTTATTTCATTTAGAGAAATGCCTAATCACTTTTGCGCACTGACAGACTTACCAACGCGAGCAGTCAACGCTTCTGTCACTGTGACCTCCAGTCTGAACTGATGCACTACTTCCAGGCAGATGCGAAAGAAAACACTGGAGTTCAGTGGGCTTGTCGCAGTTAGGACGGTGGCAGCGTCCTTTGTTGTCCGGTTGATGAGCTCCGCCAGGCAACACAAAACGTGTGTATAATCAAGAGGCAGTGACTGGTTTGAAAATTGACTGGGTAGCAGCTGCTTACCCTCCCATTCTCTCTTCCAGCCACCCCCTCTCTCTTTCTCTTTCTCTTTCTCGTTCTCTCCTCCCCACTCCCACATCTTCACGTCACTCAGTCGTGAATTCCATTCGGCGCCCGCGCCCCCTCATTTCCATGCGAACCCACACTTCACACTCGTGGAAGGGGGTGCAGCTGATCGTGTCCCCCTCGCCTGGCAGCCCCGAAGACGTTGGGGGGGGAAGTCACATCACTTACTTTCACAGTCAAAAGCATACTCTGACAAAAACTGTGTTCAATTAAACAAATAAATTGTTTTGTAATAAATAAATTACGAAATACAGTTTTCAACCAAAGATTTCATTTATAAAGTGACAATTGTTTTAAAATCCAACCTAACAATTTGTGGGGAAAAAAATAAATAACTTGTGCCATCCTTGACAGCAACAACTACCATCAAGAATTTGGCTTAACTGGCATACTGGCCCACTCTTTCTGTAGAATTATTTTACTCACACTTGCTGAAAGATTTTTAACCAAAGATAAGCTTGAAGTCTTGGCACAGTAGCACTGAGATTTAAGTATGAAGGACAAGCCAAAACCTCACGTTTTTAAGTGTACTTTGGCTGGAACAAACACATTGTAGCTTGCAATCTTTTATTTTAAAAAAGCTTTCATTTTAGCTGTTTAACCACAAGAATTATGGAAGTTTGATATCAATTTATTTCACAAACACATCAGTCCTCTGATGGACTAGAATAATAACAGTCAACTAAACCAACATCTTCAGTAAAATGCTGATCAAAAATATTCAGTTAGGTTAGTAAAAAAGTTAATGTTGATAGAATTTAGTCTGTTACTGAACAATACTTATATCCATTGAAAGTTTTGTTTTCTAACAATAGACAGAAAATTGTTGAATGCCCAATATTGTTCTATATTTTATGTATTTACTGTGTTGATCTGCAAATCCAGATTCTGTTGGTTATATCTGATTCATTTCCCATATAAAATGGTTGGATGTGACAGCATGTTTCTGCTTTAACACTATCACTAAAATTTTTGGAAAATGCTCAGAGCTGAGAGACGTAGAGGACATATCTAATCTTTTCCTGACATAGCAGGAAAAGTCTCATTGAGTAGGAAAAGATAGAAGCAACTGACCTACATGAAAACCTCCAGAGATTAGCTCATTCACTGGATTCTGACAAACATCCTGATAAACCATGCTGTCACACCCCTATACTGTATGTATGTATGCTGCACTAGACTTGTGTCACGAGGCTAAACGATGCAGCCAGTCTTACATTCAAAAGCTTCTTTAAAGAATTGTTAACACCTGAAGTCAGATGACCTCATTTGTAATTTTTCTTATGAAGGTCACAAGTCTGTTTATTCAAAAAACTGATTTTACAAATTCATATTTATAAGATAAATAAATCAATCATGCTATATAAGTAGAGTGATTGAGTAATACCTCCTGGGGATTCTTTTATTGGGGCCCTCCCCCCACCCCCAGAGTAGTGCATAAATGTATTTGTTGGTGTGACCGTGACAGGCAGTGTACAGTCTTCTTTTTTTGGGGACAAAGTGTGCGTCACAAACTGAGGCCCGCCAAGGTGCTCCTGTCTAAATTAATCCTGAAGAAACAGGGTGCACACAGCATGAGGCACACTGACTTAAAATGAAGGCCAGAGATGGAGCACAGTTAGTGAATTGGTTTTCAGTGTTGGGTTTGTGACATCACTTAGGGTTGCTTTTAACAAATGTACGGTGTTGAGTTCTTATTTAGGAATTATATTTAAAGAATTCCAGAAATGACAGCATGCTGGTTCCAATCCCAGTCTGTCCTTAAGCAAGACTCTTCATCCACCTTGACTGCTGGTGGTGCCCAGGGCAGCTGTGGCTACTATCTAGTAGCTTACCATCATCAGTGTGTGAATGGATGAATGACTAAAATGTAGTGTCAAGTGCTGTGGGGTCTTCTGGATTTGATAAAGTGCTATACAAGTTTATCATTTCCACTCCTAAAATCATCCTGGATCTTGAATGGAATGTCAAAACATAGCAAATGTAAAAATGATCTGTCACAACCCAATATTCAGATCTGGCATCTCTGGCTAAACATAAACATCAGAAAGTTTAATAAATAAATACATTTTTGAAGAACAAAATACAACAATTAGGAGTTGATTTTTAGCCCTTTGCTGTATCACCTTTATAATTTAATGTGAAAATTCAAATGATCCCCCACACTTCTTCTCAAACACAAAGTTGTGAAAACACTTCTGGCAGTTTTACAGAACACTACTTCATCTCACAGGGATAGTTGTTTTTTGTCTTAACACCCACACATATAAAGATGGTCAGTGGGTAGGATGGGGGCGACTGCTTACTCTGTGTTTCAACTACACAAAGTGATTGGTGGATATGGTTCTCTTTACGTAATGTGTGTCGTAGGTGGCGTTTAAAAAAATATTGTAAAAGAAATGTCAAACTCAGCAGGCTCCTAACACATAACAGCTCAATTCACCAGTTTCAAACCTTATACTCACATTTCACCCAGTTTCCTGCACGACAGAGAATCAAATTAAATCAGATTCAAAATGTATTTATGCATACAAATACTACAAAAATATTGCAACATTTTACTTCACGAAATACAAGTGCATTTGATAATATTTATTATGTATCAGCACTTTATCAGTCTCATTTTTAATATATTTTTATTTTAACTGTCTCAAATATATCGATCAATCAAGTTTATTTGCTTAGCACAGTTCAACAACAAGGCAGTTCAAAGTGCTTGTTGAACTGACAAAGTAAATTGTCATCTTATGGAATACTTTAACGAGGAATGAAATACATTTGTCTAAAATGTGTTTATTCTGAGAATTTGAATATTGACAATTCTATAAAAACTGAGTAGGATAGTCAGTTTGTAAACAATAATAAAAACAAAAGATGTAATTTGAAATAATATTAGAATATTTTTAATGAATTAAGTAAAAGCAAAAAGTACATGGAACTACTTAAACATTTCAAAGGGACCTGAGAATGAAGGGTCAAAGTATTATTAGCTGAATGGAGATCTAACTGTATCATAAGTCTATAAAATTCAAAAGCAGGGTTGCCAGATGTAATTTAGATTTATTTTTGCCTCACTTAACGGAAGGGAAATGTTAAGAGAGAAAGAGAAAGGAAAATTAAAAGGAAGAATCCTTAATTCCATTAACTTCCAGCACCAGAATCACCATAGATTAAACTAATAGGTAGAGCCTAACTTTACATCAGAAAAAAGTTTTTAATTTCTCTGAACAAATTTGTTTTTGTTCTGGTTGTATCAGCTCTTTTATTGTCTTGAATAGAAAATGGCTTTCACTGTAGTTCTTTTTCTATCCTGAAAGCTCACTACAAACATTCTGCTTTCTGGATTTAGAACCAAGCTGGTAACAGAACAAACACTAATCGTGTTTAGTGAACAGGGTTTCCTCTAAAAGGGTGAAATATCTGCCTGTGTGTGCAAGAAAAGTCTGATTTCTGATGGTTCATACCTCTATATAAGTAAATTTGAATAAGTATTTAAATCATTATATAATCAGACTTTGAGAAAATAAATAAAAGCCTAAACAAAAAGCTGACAGAAATGTACAAGGATAATCACCCCCAATAAAAGAACCCTGCAAATATCCATGGGAACAGATTTTGGTTAAGGATTATGTTTTCCCCGATGCTTCAGGGTGGGTAACCTGCTTTCCCTTTGGGATTTCTTCTTCATTCCTCTCTCTGTTGTTGAATCACCACCTCCTCCTCCGCCTTCATTCAGACGTTCTGTTAATCCCTCCTCCGTTCCTTTGTTAGAACCAGCTTGTGTTTTCCTACAGATGTCTTTTCTTCTGTGTCCAAATCAAAGATAAAAAAGTAACGTCATGTGAATGAACACCTGTCGGGGTAAATTATCCCTAAAAAGCAAAATTGCAGGAAATAGTAAAAAAAAAATAAATTATGTTATTCTCTCTATTATTTATTCATCCAAATCGTGATCCCTACATTTCGACTGTGGAGTAAATTAAAATAATTTTAAAGTAAAACTAGAAAAAAATTTAAAGATTGACTGAAATCAGTTAACACTGAATTTAGAGAAGATACTGTTTTTAATGCATATTCATTTGTATTAAAGTTGGTGGGTATTATGTAAAATAAACTTTTTTTTTTTTTAGATTTATATGTTATAATCTTATTCCCTCATCAAAAACATACCTAGAGAGTTGCTTTGATTCTTACACGCATGTTTTAGAAATCCTTCAATCTCCTACAGGGTGCCCACTGATGTTACAACTGATAGTAACATACTTACCGTACTTGATTTTGTTATTAAATAGTACTAGATACGTGGAAAATACATAATATCTCCCCATTAAATAATCTACTGTCACAAAATTACCTGAATTTAAAACTGCCAACTAGTAAACATTAAGATTTTGTTGATCAGGTGTGGAATGTTACAAACCTGATCTGTTTGCTCTCTGATGCCCCCTGTCGCTGGTTGGCGTACTGCCGTCTCTGCGGCTCACGGACAGAAGACAACTGGAGGCAGTAAATACATAAAACAGGGTGACTGCATGTAAACTTCTGACCTTCCTTGCAGAAACAGCCAAGAAGGGAAATGTTATTTTTAAATGCTCACCATAGCTATTTCTGTAAGGTATGCCCGCCTTTCATCATTGGTTTTATGGAATGCCTGAGAAGTGAAAGAAATAGAAAACCATGCAGTCACTTCATGGGTACAACCCTTAGTATATGTCAGTGGTAATGGGCAACAGATTAGGGATTACTGGTCACAAATGCTGAGTGCTAAGCCTGTATTTAACTGATACCTCCCTGTTATTTTAGTAGAACAATAAACAAAGAACTAAATTTGTTACTAATTAGGATTTTTTTTGTATCTGGAATCACTACTTTGTGGGGAATAAAAACCTTAAAGTTTCTTTTCTAACACACAATGACAAAAGTAAACCAACAGACACTCTGATGCCTATAAACCTTTTAAAATCCCTCCCACTGCTCGTTGTCTAATGGGGCCCAGACCTTTTCCTCCTGTTCCATTTGAAGATGGCAGTTCTTCAGCTGATTATGGAGATCAGTTTTCTCCTCAGTCAAGACCGTTAGGTGTTCTTTAAGCATTTCCTGTGATGAAGAGTTGAAATGACTCGTATGTCATTCTGGTGAAGACTAATTACCCGGTGGAATACAGGACGATCAAACAATGTGCAAAAATAGTTCATGTTGACAACAATAGTACAAAAATGGATGAGACTCATAAATTATTCAGTCACAGTTTGTAATGATAATCCAAATTCATCTCAGTCGTTCAGTCTATACTAATATCTACTGTTTGCAGTCACTTCTTGGACACTAATGAGCATCTGTTAGTTGTGCCTTTAGGCTCACAGGCACCAGGGTGGTTAAGCTTTATTGTGCAACCTTTCAGTGTCACAAGTATGTGTGTGTGTTAAAGCATTGTAATTAGTCTGCATTACTCTCCCATGGTCGTTAATCCCGTGATTACAGAGCTGTGATTAAACTCTGGTTTTTGCAGCCTGTATCAACTAGAGGAAGGAGAGGAGTTGACATCACAACACTTGCTGTTTTATATAAACTCATTCTCTGTCTCTAGCGCTCTCTGCTGGTGTGTGTGGTTCTTTGCACACTCTCTGTGAACAGAATGATCATAGGTTTTATAAAATAATAATAAAATCTATGCAAAAATTTAAGGCCAATAGAGTAAACAAAAGTCAACTCACAAGTCCCATGTCTTCGTATAACCGGATAGAAGCCAATCGATCTGGGGAAAAAAAGGGTAAGTGTGAGTTTATTGTTTTGATCACAATATAAACTTGTAAGTGTAGGTGGGCAAATAATAGCAAAAATTAACTTTTTACACACGCACACGCATAAAGGGGTTTACTTGAATATAGGGTATGCAGTTACATCTCAATATTTTTGTCACTCATTTAAGAAAGCGAACCCCTTATGTTATAAAGGTTTGACCACCCTGTAAAAGAGAGTGTTCGATAGTCATTGCTAAAGAAGATGGCTGCATATGTGTAACTGCATAATCAAGTTGAAAGATTTTACTTCTTGAGCCCAATCTGTTCTAATCATTAGCAACTAAGGTTTCTACTTTGAGAAGTAGTTTCAAAACAATTAGTGAAATACCGGTAGGGTCGTAATATTAAAAGAAACTGAAGCCTCACCAACGGGGTTTCCTTTGATGCTCTCCAGCCTCTGCTGAATGTGTGAAATCTGTCTCTCCAGCTGTCCATTTAGTTCTACTTGTGTCTCAAACCTTGTCTTCCACTCATTACCTGATAACCAACAAAAACAGACAAGTCACGAGAGAAAGCTTACATTTCAAAAAAAAAATTGGAATATTGGGAAAAAGTTCAATAAGTTTGATCTCCTTTTAAAAAGTTGATTCATTATGTAGAGAGAAATATTTCAAGCCTTCATGTGTTTTGATTTTGATTATCAATGCTTATAGATAATGAGCATATGGTCTTAATTAACCCAGACCATAGAGTCTGGGTTAATTAAAAAGAGGAAAAACTTAAACTGAAATGTCAAGTTTATGAATGTATGTTCATTTCTATGTACTCAATAGTTGATATATTGCATCAATCCATAGTACCATGGAGGTGATCAGCTATTGGACCAACACAACCTGATACCATGGCGCACCAAATCATCACCAACTATGGAAATTGTCTCTCCACTCTTCAACAAGACTCTGGGGCACCAGTTTTCAAATGAAATGCAAACTTTACATTAATTTACAAAGAGGACTTTAAACCAGAGACCGGAGTAGTTTGACACAAGGATTTTGACATCAGGTGTAGATCTTCATTAACTCTAGCCTCAGTCCACTCTTTGTGAAGCTCCCCCAAATTGTTTAATGGATTTTGCTTAATAATTTTCAAGGCTGCTGTTATCTCTGTTCCACGTATAACACACATTTTCCTTCTGCTCAACTTTCTATGAAAATGCTTGTATACTGCAATCTGTGAGTGACCAACTTTCTTAGAAGTATCTTTGGTGTCTTGTCCTCCTTGTAGTGGATGGCAGTGACAGTTGGGTGTCCATGTCTGTGCAGCATATTGCTCAGGAAACCTTTGCAGGTGTTTTAAGTTAATTGTCTGATTAGGGTGCGACATCCATGAGTTTCAAATATTTTACTTTTCACAATATCATCAAAATTACAGGAAATAAATGCTTGAAATATTTTTACTCAATGCGCAAATAATTTACTGAGACAAAGTTTTTACCTTCCCCATCAACACTACGTAATCTTTGTTGCAGTTCTGCCACAGTACATCGCAAGTCGCACACAGATCCTATCAGCATCTCTCTGCAACCAAAGTTAGATTGAAGACTCAACCTTTTCCGTTTGAAAAGCTTTATTTTCTCAAGGAGAGGGACACTCACTTTAGCTCTCTTTCTTCTTCGATTTCTACTTGCAGCCGTGCCAAGTCGTACTTACGGTAGTCGTTCCCTTTAGCCATTTTTCCGAAAATTTACTGCAGGAAAGTTTGTAGATCATGGTATCCATGGAAACCGACATTTCCTGTTTTCTGCTAAATTCTGTTTTTTTTTGTGAACATTTGCTCCCCCTGTGTCGGGAGCGCGTACTGCAGCCAGAGAGGCCGATGTTTACACCAATCCGACTATTTTCACGGCGCTTCTGAACATTTGATCTTTATTTGCTAAAGTAATTGGGGGGACCCAACTATTTCAGCTGTGTGAAACAATTTGTCCCCCCTTTGTAACATGGGGACTAATTATTCTTTCAAAAACTCCTTAACTGTGTTTATTCCTCTCCTCATGAACAACAAATCCTGTGGATTCTGAAACATTTCCTCTTTATTTGTCAAAGTTACGGGGGAACCAAATATTTCAGCTGTCTGAAATAATCGGCTTCCACTCTGTAACATGAAACTTTAGAAATGGATTTTTAACCCTTCCAAACTGATGGATGTCATTGACTTTGTTTTCCAGATTCTCATGAATTTATGTAAATTAGGACATGTATTTTTTTTTTACTTTAAGCCCAATTACTTTTGGCTAGACAAGTTCTATCAATGTTACTTCAACTTGGATTGTTTTTGACTTAAAGAACTGATTTGATCTCAAACATTTAATTATGACAAAAAGAATAAATCTGGCAAGTATAATAGCAGTTTAATAGCAGCTCTATATATAAGAGCTGCTATATATAAGAAATAAAATTTAATGTACAACTGACTCAACCAAAGTAGTTTAGAGAAAAAGTTTGTCTGACAAAAACAGAAAATGGGCCAAATTTCGATAGCACATTTAAAAATCATGACCACTCTAAGCACTATAGTCTCACAAACATCTATACACAAATGAATGTTGTGTTGGGTACCAATACAAAGATAGGCAGCCTTGCCTAGGGGTACATCGACATGTGACCGGAGGAAGCAGAAATCAAGCCCAGAATATACTCTACCCACTCAGCCACAGTCTCACCTTCTAATAAATTTATAATCTAATTCAAACAACACTTAAAATTGAGTTTTTTGTAATTAATACTTTAATATATTCATTTAAATACACCATTAATTTATACTGTATGACAACAAAGCGTTAGGTCTAGTAGAAATTTATTCTTTCTTCCTTCCCTCTTGTTTCTTATTCACATCCTTTTTCTTAGCTGTTGCCTCCTCTTTCATCTCCACCTCCTTCTCAGCTTGTGTGAGACGTTGGTCTGTTTGCATCTTATTCTCTTCGGTTTCCTTTACCTCATCGTCAGATTCTTTAACCATGGCCTTGGCTGTCTTCTTGCCAGAAGTCTTCAGGAAGGCTTTGAGGCCCAGATTGTCAATATTATGTGCAGCCAAACCAATGTTGCCCACTGAATGGAAAGCTGTATCTGTGGCTTGGCCCGCATCATTGCCGTACCTTCATCATAAATAATTTGGAGGTGTTAGAGAAGAAGAGTGTGGTAGAAGAAAATAAATGACAACAGAGTTGTAGGAGCACCAAAACTTTGCTTTAAGGTAAAACACCCCAACTCTAGCATATTTTTGTATGTTAAAAGTGTTATATGTAATGACATCACTTAATCTGGCATGTAGCTTACAGCAACACAGATGCACCAACAAACAGACTAGAAGAGAGGCTTGGTTTATCCATTTAAAGTATGCAGCTTCAAAAATCTTTATGTCCAGTTCATGTATGTAATGTTTTAACAAGTGTAGATCTAATGACTATAATACATAAGAACTGTACCTATTCGTAACTATTTGAGTTGAAAGATAAAAATAGACACATCAGCTTGCATCTATCAGCATACAGTGGATATAAAGTGCAAGCATAATGCAAAAAAGACCTCTGAAAAGCATACTATAAGTGAACAAATTAGTTTGAAAAATACAAATTTAGTTTGTGCTACTCCAGGTTGTGTAAGGTTATTTTTTAATCTAGGTTGGGTTAGTAGAAGCACAAGACTAGATCAGTTGTTAATTTGACCTTTACTTCCCAGTGAAGTCACATCTTCCCAGTCATGTTTAAAAGATTCTCTAAACCCCTAAATCTGAAAAGAAACAACAGTGAAAAAGGGTCAGTCCACAAGAAAACCAAGAGAAAAAGAAGAATGGCAGAAAAGTAATGAAAAAACACAATATCTGACATGCTGTCAGTGTAGTGCCTGAAAAGTGGCTGGTGAATGAGGTGGTAATGTTTTCTATAATTTAATGCTTGTTTTTACAAATGTACAAGGCATTGATTGTATGAAGAATCTGAATCGTGCTGTCAGTTTTCTATTCATGACACAGACAGATTATGTCAGATATAACAAAAGTATCTTGACTAAGACAACCCCAGTTTAAATAAGCAATCAAACAGGAAAAAATGAATATAAAAAGACATAGTAACACTTTCAAGAGGTGTCAAGTCAAGAAGTCAACTCACTTGTACTTTACTGTTGTGACAGTTTCAGTTGCAACACTTTTGCAGACGTGTTTTGCTCCAGTCTCTAGACTTTCCCAAACTGTGCTTAAACCTAATTTGAAAGGAAATTTTAAAAATGTACACCAGCCATATCAAATCATCCTCTGGGTCCAAATTTACCACCCTCTGTACACTCATATTCATTAAATGAGAATATGCGTTCAGATGAGGCCCATTTGTTGGATTAAATGTATCTTTTGAAAATAACCACCTTTAATCAGGTAGCTATTATATAATCCTTTCATTAAGGCCCACAATTCTGAATTAAATATGTTTTTTAATGATATGATACAATGTTCCAATTTTAAATGTCATGTTTTTATTACCCACAAGTGGAAAATCATAATTTTCAGTCATTCAATTAACAGAAATAAATGCTTTCAAACTTCCCTTTTTGTATAATTTATAATGTGTTTCAGTTAGTGATACATTTCCTGGGATAAATGGGCTTTTTAGTGATATTCTAATTTATTGAATATTTACTAAAACTTAGTAAATACCTTGCATGCTGCTGGCTGCTACAAACTTGGCTCCATCAAAGTTGGAAGCCTGGCCATCCTGGCTTTTTTTCAGAGACTCTGGGACCAGCTTAGCACCATGCTTCTTCACATGAGGTGCCACCTTTTCTGCCACATGTTCTGCAATTGTACTTATGCCATTCACTGTAAAAGCACAAAGTTATACCAAAGAAATGAATTTAGGTACAAATGTACTGATACTAACAGATCAGGACAGAATAATAGATTGTGTCTTATCAGTAACATCAATCTGGTTGCTCTTACCTAGGAATTTACTGACTCGAACAGCACCCCCAGTGGCTTGTTTGGTAGCATTTAGACCTTTGGTGACCTTTGGACTGACCTCAGATGGGGTCTCCTGTGGTGTGATGCGGTCCCGGATCTTGGCTGCTCCTTTTTGAATGACATTCCCAGTGGCCTCTGCTCCTTTTGCAAATGACTGACTCAATTTCGTAGCTCCTATGAAGATAAAGACGTCATTTTATTTATTGTAGTTTCAAAACATGAAGCAAACCATTTTGTTTTTCCAACACTAAGTACTGTTAAGTATAGACTAGACTGATGTCATGATAAACAGCACCCACTGGTGGAGGATTATGTGGTAATCCACTGTGTAATCAACTGATGTGTAACTCTGCGCTGACATTCTTTGAGTTTTTATTCTGAGTCTTTTTGCAAAACCCACCGGACAAAATTCCTTGAGCCATCTTCTCACTCCATCCAGGAAGTAGAAGTGTTACCTTTTCTCCCTCTGGTACCATTTGATCTGTTTGCTCATGCAGAGGACTCAAGTGAATTTTATCAGTCAAGTTCATGACCTCTCCTTCAGCTCCTTCTGTTCTCTGTTAGACAAGTCAAAGTTCCATTCTTAATGGTGAGCTTTAAGACAATATTGTTTCTTTAAGATACCTGTATGATCTAAAACATGTCACTGGCTTTATCAGGTTGTTTACATAAATATACAAACAACTTTCTTCATCTTTAAAATGTCATAATTTTAGAAAGCTGAACTACTCAATCTGCAAAAAGAAGACTGAAAATACTTACAAAATATTTTTCTGATCCCAAAGGGAAATTAAATATTGTGGTAACTCATATTAATTCAAGGTTCTTTTTTATTCAACATAAATTAGTTAGGACTTACCTGGATCCTGAGATCAGCAAGTTGTGTTAGAACATCCTGAAACATCTCGCAGTCCCCCACAGGCAGTTCAGAGGACAGCACTAAACCCATGTAGGAGCCGGGTAACTCTGCCAAGTAGTCGGGGAACATGTAGATGCCAGAGTTAGCCAGCAGCACGGGGATGTCTGCTGACAGGGGATACACACGGTCACATACCTGAAAACCAGAACAAAACAGGACAATCAAAGCTCTACACAGGGTATCTGAAGAGATTTTATTTTATTCTACTAAAATCAATTTAACTTAATCCTCTTTGAACACACTTTTCACAAGTAGTTTCTAAAACAATAATAACTCATATTAAGTGATTGTAGAGTTTATTTATATTATGATTTTAAGTTTAAAATATATTTTTATGTCTTTATTATTTTGTATATATATATTTTGTTTTCAAACTGTGTAACTATGGACCAAGGTCTGTCAATCAAGGTTTGAAGTATCTATTATACTAAATCTAAAGCAGGAAATGCAGGACTTCCGTTGAGATCTTTTTCATATTTTATTTCCCACGTTTGATCTACTTCTGCAAGCTATCAAAGTTTTGTTTTTATATATATATATATATCACTGAGACAGTCCCAAAGTTAGGTAAGTGCGTTTTTTTTTTCCAACACCCCCAAAATGTGTCATTTTCCATGAAGCAAACTATCCAAACTCGTTGTTGTATACTGCCATTGGTGTGTAGATCTGTCAGAATGACCCCTGTGATGACCCAGGAGCCTGACCAACAACACAACAGAAGTGCAGAGTCATCTGTTAATGGAACCATTGTCTTACTGGGAAACAAAGCAGAGTCAGAATACAGGACCAGCCTGGTTTGGTAGGAAGCACAGTCATGGGTTACAATGAAATACAAAGCAAGAGACAATGCATGCTTTGTAGAGATGCCAGAACAGACATTTATTTTCTATTGAAGGAAATTAATTGAAAAGGAGATTTAAAAACAGATATACCATTTAATGGAAATGGACATCATGGAGATTTGCAATGCAAAACCTAACTGGTTTTAATTCTACTCCTAAACAACATTTGAACAATCTGATCAAAATTTGGTGTTCATAAAAAGAAAACAATGCAAACTTAGAATTGAAGAGATATAACACATATGTTGCTCTTGTCAACACTTAAAATGTCAATACATTATGGAGGGTTAAATTCAAATTAATCTAAAAATAAATGTTAAGATGCTTTACAACAGTCTCCCTGTCATCTGTGAGATAAACATTACTTTCTAGTTGGTTTTCCAGCAACGCAACATTATAATGACTCATACAGAAAAAACTTCTAAAAATGAAGAAGTGGTTCTGCGTGACGTCACACCCATTTACCTTGAAGACACACACACCCAGACCTTCTTACAAACAAAGCCAGGCTCCAATGAATGCCTTTTTTTACTTACATGTAAAAATCCAGAGGGTTTTCCAGCATTGCGATCACTTTGCTGATTATCCATTGTGATGATACGGAGGTAGCCCGGAGAGGACAGAGAGCTGACCTGACCGTTTGGTTCGACAAAGAACAGCTGTACCCCAGAGGGGATGGAGAGCAGCTCCTTCCCATCTGGTGGTTCTCTTGACCAGAGGCCGCCTCCAGCAGGATCGTAAACCAGGCTGCGGTGCCCATCCATTGGCTTTGGAGTGTACGCTGGAGGCAGGTCTGTTGAGCTATCCATGGCCACAGTTTCCAGATCAGCTGAAGGGAGTGTGTGTGTGTTTGGGACAGCAGGGAAAATAGAACTGATGGAGGCTGGTGAGGTACTGTGGGTAGTATCTGGTATGGTGGGGTACAGATGGAGGACAGAACTATTGGTGGGTTGACCGTTAATTACCAAGTCTGGGTAAAGAGGAGTAGAAAATTTGGACAGTAAGCGTGTGTCCCCTGGTGTGGACTTTTCCAGATCAGACAGACGGGTGTCGATAGTCCCTAACATTTCCTTCATCTTCTGCTGAAGCTGCCTAGCCTTGTCCCAGACCACTCCTTGATGCCTTTCTCCTCCAGTAGGAACTTCCAGTCCTTGACGAAGATGCAGACGACTCTTCCTGTAATACACCAGAGCTTCTGATTTGTTGTCGGCTTCCTGAGCTGCTGATCCACGGTTCATGGATTGTTGGGCCAGCTCATACTGATCCTTAATGACCAACAGTTCAGCAGGCTCAGCCATACTGGAAGGCAGAGGGGAAACAGAAGCTAAGACAATACGTAACCCTTAACAAAAAATACCTGAATTTTAGGATGCAATTAAGTTGTATCACAGTACTTACAGACATATGAGGATCTTAATATAATAGAATATCAAAAAGTAAAACTCATATTTTATGGCTATAATGCAGAGACATGTGTTTACTCCTGGTAATTTAAATGACTAAGTCTCTTAAAAAATGTATAATATGACAGAAGACCAACAAAAAAATTACTTTTGAAAAGAATGTTATGCTAAAGCCTAAAGCTTCATGGTTAAGTCTATGGTTACTGACACCCTGCTCAAGGGAAAAAAAGCCAAGAAAGATCATTGCTAAAGAACTTGGCTGTTTACAAAGTTCTGTATCCAAGTACAACAATGGAAAATGGAGTGGATGGAAAAATGCGAAATGTGAAAAAAACCTAATTCAAGAGTTTGAAGTCATGTGAAGATTCACATGATCAGAACTACAGCTGGAGTCAATAAAAAAAAAACCCACCACATAGATGAATCCACTACATGGCTTACAAACCAGACACATGTTGAATTCTGTCTTAATCACTCCTGAACCAGAAAAAAAGACTGCAAACATGAGCACTTATGCTCAGTGCTTTAAAGTCATCTTATCAGATCAAAATAAACTTGTTTGAATTACTTGATGCGTAATTCAAATAAGAAGAACCTCAACTAAGTTTTGAGGCCATATCCTACAAGGTACATGATGCAAACATACTTTAAGCATCTGGCATTTCTGTATTAAAAAAATAAAAAATCCTTTCTTTTTCTCTTAATAAGATGTTGATTTTGATCTGTAAGTATTACTTATCGGTATTACTTACAGATAAGTATTACTTACTTATCTGTAAGTAATACCAATCTAAATTAAGATGAATGAACAGCTGTGCTATAGAATTTCCAAAACAAATTAACTTTGCAATGAGATTTATTCTAACTTTAAATTATACACTGCAAAAACATAAAGTCTTACGTATTTTTTTTGTTTGTTTTGTTCTAATGCAAATATCTTACATTTTTCTGTAAGAAAGAAGAGCTTGTTTTAAGTAAATAATTCCTTAATATTGTTAAAATAAATAAATAAATAAAAATACTAGGTCCACTAGCACTTATTTCACTGATAACATCAGAAAAATCTCATGCCATAAGTGGAATAATCTGCCAGTGGAATCAATATTCAATCAATATTAAGGAATTATTGACTTAAAACAAGCTCCTATTTATTTCTGAAAAGAAATTGTATGCTTGTCTTATTTCAAGTGTACTAAAATATGTGCACTAGAAACCAGACAAAATCACTTGGTAAGATTTTGTATTTTTGCATTGATTTATTATTAAACCACAGCTTTCTTTGTCCTTAGTTTTACTGTGAGAATAAAAGCAGAGGAAATTAAGAATTATAGCTTACCTGTTGACAAGACTATCCAAAAGTACGTAACTCCAGCTGTCTGACTGCAATATTACAGCAACGAGCGTGAACAAAGCTAGTCAGGTATTTATTATTGGCAGCTAAAAGGTTAGGTCTGAGCGCTGCCAAACAAAGCAAGTTTTTCCAGAACGACAGCAACACTGGAGCAGGTACGAGTCTCACAGATCTCCATGCCAACAGAAACCTACAGCAAAAGTTAAGTCAGCTCCGTACTTCAGTTTTTTCAACATTTTTCGGTTCTCACAGAATTAAAAGATTTTGTCAATCCACCTGTGGACACCAGCTACTGACAAACACCATCCACAGAGAGGAAATACTTAAAACAAACAAACAAAAAAACTTACAAACGTACAGATAAATCTGGGTGCACTCCTTAGCAGTCAGCCGTGGAATGAGCTGGAAGGAAAGTGGCATCACGCGGAATGGGAGGAGTTTAAACGGGCGGGGTTGGTTAAAGTTCAGAGATAACCTGTCAGAACGATTATGCAGTATCACATTATGAACCACCCACATTATGAATATAAACCAACCATGCAACACGCATTTTTACTTGTCATTTCGCAGAAATTAATTTTCACTCTAGGGATTTATGGTGATGATTATTTTTTGTAAAAACCTTAAAATATCTAAACGGGTTAAGGGTAGGGGAGAGGGAGGAATGGAGGGGGAAATTACAGCAACTGTATTTACACACCAGGTGACAAAAGGTACACGCCCAATGTCTGAGCTGAGTAATAAATATTTATGAGAAATGTAATTGGGTTAACATAATTTTTATTGAACATTTTTATACACCATGTTTGCATAATCACATTTTGAAGTGCAAGTATTTTTGTTGGATATCAGTTGTTTTTACTAAAACAATACAAGTATTTGTGTGAAAGAACAGTGTTTTAATAAAGGATTATATGTTCCACTATGGGCTGAGAAAAAAAAATCCCCACGTAATCAAAGCATGGTGAAAAACAAACAAAAAAGTCAAATAGTTAAACAGACTTTGACTTCTTATTTATAAAAACAATAATGTTCAAAGAAACTTTACAATATCTTGAAATGCCATTCAGTTCTGTAAACAGCTCAACAGGAGTTGAGGAACATCATGCAAGCTGGCAAAGTGTAACTCACAATGAAACTGCTTTACAACATATTTGACTATAAAACAATGACAAACAGAATTAGACAACATAACTACCTTTATTTAGATGTTTCCTGATGATGTTGCTGGTAATACATCAAACCAGTTCAGTAGGTTTTGAATGGCTACATATGAAACCGTTGACGTTATTGTGTGAAGAATTAAAACTTATATTAATTCCCAAGATGATTGACTTACATGGTGTCAGAAACATGTCTTATTATAAGGATTAAAATCTCTGTGCTCACCTCATCATAATTTAGAATGTGATAGGTGTTGAAGCCTATAATGCACTATCACACACTCTAAAATGTCTATAAGTGAAGTGAAAACAAAAGGAATCAAACTGTGAAATGCTTAGTTGTTTTAACTGCTGTAAAATGCATGACCTGATAGCTAGATTTTAAAAAGAGAAACAGTCATACATGCATTAGGCAAAGCATATAACAGTTCAAATTAAAATAATTTATATAACACTGAAAGTACATCCACCTACGCCCACAAGGAGTTTCAAACATTAACTGAACTCCTTTAATTGTGTATAAATAACTACATCAGATTAGGGAAAGTAAAGGAGTCCACATATGTGTGGTGAAAATTAATGTGCTCTGCTTTGTTTTCAGTGAGCTGTAACTGTGCTCTGCTGGGAGAATCAGGAAGGTGAAGTGGTGGAGTCACAGAAGAGGCAGAGCAGTGGGGGGAGAGATCCCTGAAACACGATAATATCTATGAAGGAGACAAAGAATATACATTTAAAATAATATATTTTTTAAAAATGTCCTTGATTCATGAAGAACTAAGATGGCAAATCTAGTTTCATAAATTCCAGTTGGGACTTTCTGCCTCTCCTTACTTTGATGTTTTGTATTTGTCTCTGACAGCTTGTTGTGGTCGAGTCTCTGCACTGATATACAGCTTGTGGAGAGAAGTCAGGCAGGGCATGATTTCCTCCATCGTGTACCCAGTAAAGGTAATTAAAGAATCAGGCTATTAAAAAAAAGAAAAGAAATATTGGTATCATTTTACAAAAAAATCACCAGAACCAAGCAATTATTATGCAGAAAAACGTCATCATCTGGACCAACTCACCCAGTAAGATTTATGTATAGTGTAGGTAGCTAAGCAGTAGGTTCCAGCTGCCAGTATGGATGGGGTGTATTCAAGGAAGGGATCTGTTTCTAGTAGACTTAACTCTGCTATGTACTACAAGAAAAGGAGAAGATGAAAACACACAGTGTCTTGCAAAGGTATTCATATGTCTTGAACTTTTCATTCTTTCCTTTTATGTGAAAGATCAACACAAAGTACATTATCACTTTGAAGTAGAAGGAAAAGGACCAATGCTTTTTAAAATCCATCTGGAAATATGAAGCATTTGCAAATTTACCAACATATGGATGTCCACCTAAATGGATAGGCCAGGCAGAGAGAGTATTAACAGCCAAGCGGCCAAAAATAATTCTGGTGGAGCTAAAGAGATCCATAACCGTTAGTTATGGACTCCATTAATTTTGTATTAATGAAAGAGTAGAAAGAAGAAAGTCTGCTCAAAGAAAGCCACTAGAAGTCCAGCTTTTAGAGTGCTACAACTAATTTAGAGGACATGTCAAACATGTAAAAGAAAGTGCTCAGGTCAGACAAAAGTAAAATTTAACTTCACAATTGAGAATTTTTTAGATACAAGAACATTTAAGTGACGGAATGACCGAGCTAGAGTCATGATAGATATCAAGTTGAACATCTGTGGAAAGCCATTCTTGCCACATTTTTGCTACAAAAGGAGAAGAGATTAACTGAACTCACCATGGCAAGATTCTCTGTTGTTGAACAGACAGAGTGGATGAACATGAATAGGCGAAGGAACTGATTGGTGGTGGGTGCTGCCATCTTGAAGTCCAGCACCTTGAGCAAAACGCTCTCCATCCGCAGCAGCTGTTTCTTAGCGTAGGTGCAGTCTGTGATGTACACAAACTCGTTCAGTTCAGGAGGAAAGATCTCTTCATATTTTCTACAAAACAAATAGCGTCACAATTACAATTAACAACTGCCATGTGTGGTGTTACCGGAATGGGCAGGAATGACTTTCTTACGCGGCAATCAGTAATGCAGCTGTTCCCACCAATTGCAGCTTGTTCCTCTTGATGAATGTTGTGTAGGACAGAAAACGGTCCAGGTAGTTTACAGCAAGGTGCAGAGTTTCAGAACCGAGCTTGTATTCCTGGACAACCTCCACCAGCCAATCCACCAGAATGACCCGCATACCATTGGTGATCTCCGGATGTCTCTCCAAGTAGCTTGGCTTTGGCCTAAACTGCTTCTGGAATTAGTAACCAGCATGACTAAATAGCACAAAAATGATCACTAACAAGAAAGAAATCATTTGTTAAAAAAAAAAAAAAAAACTCACTTCACTCTCCCTTAAGTTCTTGTAAATATCTTCTGCATAATCAAAACAGAAAGTCTCTCCAGATATCAGGGATTCATCTGGTTCTGACAGCATGGAGGCATCCTGGCATGAACCTGGCGAAGAGTAATTATTGAAAAAATAGAAGTACCATTTTAAGTACTTTATAAAAGAATTCAAGTTTGTCATATTTTCTCAGTCAAAAACTGCAATGTATTTTGTTGGAAATTTTAAGTGACATAGTGCGTACTTATAGCGTTGAGAGGAAAGGATATGATAAATAAAAATCTGAATTCTGTGGTGTACATTTGTATTCATCCTATTTTAATCAAGACCTTGCAGAAATACATTTCATTGCAGTTACACCAGCAAGTAGTTGTTAGGCTATTTCTCTTTCAGCTATGCACATCCACCCACTACTTTTTTTAATATGAGCTTTCTAAAGATGAACCTTTGCAAAACACTCAAGATTTTTTTAAGTAAGAGTTAAAGCAGCCCAATACAACTTTTCTCACTGTTATTTATGAGAACGATATAACAATATAAATAATTAAACATGTTACTATTTTTGGTTGTACTGTGACAAAAAATGTGGAAAAAGTTCAACAGGTGTAAAAACCTTTCCATTGCATTGAATAATTTTTATTTTTTGTGTGCAGGCCAAACTTACTTGAACTAAACTCCATCAGGAGCCTGACATGTTCATTCTGCAGGGGATTGACATCAACCTCAAGGTCATAACCATCTGAAATGACTTCCTGACCCGAAGCGGCGAGAACAACTTCACAAGCCTCCTCAACGTACACATCATAGCTGGAGCTGGACGGGCAGCCGAGAAAGTTGAGCTGGGAGCTGTCTGAAACAGAACTGTGCTTGGAAAACTGGCTTCCCTGTGGAGGAAATCAGTCGTCTGGAACATGGAAGTTCTTCGGTTGCAAAGCGGAGAGATGCTACTGTTACCTACCTGGCTTAGGGATCGTCCACGCTGCTCATTTTCTGACAAGGATCCGAGAACTGTGCGCTGTATGGTCCTCGGGTACTGAAAGGATTCTGCTTTGGTTGAAGATGGCATGTTTTCCTTGTGAGTGGGACTGCCACGATGGGTGTTTTTACTGAAATTCATCTTTGAAACAGATTAAAAGAAAGTAAAAATAAAGTTTTTTACTTTTGGCAGAAAGGGGTAGAATATAAAAAAGATTTCTTTACTGAAAATGCTATTTTTCTCTTACTAAATATAATGTGAAATATTAAGAACATGTTTTCACATTTACAGAAAATTTATTTAATTACTCTGTTTGTGACTTCTCTAATGCATTTTATAATTATTCGTATTATTATTAGGCTCATGGTCGTTGATGGACCTATGCAGTGCCCATGCTTCTTAAGATGATGGAGTCTCCCAGGCTGTGGCATTGTGACTTTCTATTTACAGCATGGAATCCATTGACTCAAAAACAAAAATGACCCAAAAAAAAAAAAAGATAAGTACGGTTCAATTTCTGGAGTGAGTGAACTGCCAAACTGTATTATATACAAAAATGTCAAGAAATTATGATTTCATAAATGGAAAAAAGAGAACATTATTTTATTTAAGAATCAAAAATATGATGCAACTTGATAACTGAAAATATTTTTGATATTAGCAAATAAACAGCACACTAAGAATTTATAGTCAGCTAGTAGTCTTTACAGTTAATGTTAAAAGTTCTCCAGCTTCCTGCTTTATTTTGGTAGTGAGTTGCATTAGTTTAGCTTTACACATTACACACCATGAAGGCAGAAAACGTGATTCAGAGTGACCCTCAGACTTTTAAATGTGGTGCAATTTGGTGATAAGGTATTTTTAAAAACAAAAAAATGGGTTCTTGTTTGGAGATACAAACATGTTGACAAACATGTTAAACACGGTTTGTCATTCTAAAATGATAGGGACAGATACACATTGCCATGGTTACAAGAATTTATCAAACATTAAATCAATCACAGATAAATTAGAACAAACAAAGAGGAGTACAGTAAAATGTGGAGTGCAAAACTTCTTTGTATGACAATAAAAACATATCAGTATCGGTTGGTTTTCATTAACTAGTCAAGCCGAACTCACCATAACCAACATCGAGCAGATTCCCAGCGGAAAGGAGAATGCACTCTTCTAAATAACAAACCGCGCCAAAGCAGTCTTAATCAACACTTTGTGGAAACAATTAAGACAAACAGCGACCTCTAGACACGCCGCGACGAGCTGGAGCAGATGTTTTGCTGTGCAGTATATCTCCGGTGGGCTAGGATTCAGCAATCAGATGTTTTTGTTTTTTGTGTGCGAGTTTTGTCCAATAAGGTGCCAGAGTGTAAGTACAGACTGCTTACGTCACAGAGTCAGCGAATTCAGCTGTTTGCTGCGGAAACAAAAACAAATTTGTGTGATGCACTTTTTTAAAGACATCAGTTCCATTAAAATAAAGAAGGTACATGTAGACATGGATATATAAATCCTAAACCATGGAGGATATAACTATGAACTAATTAGGTGTAGTATAAAAGTAGGTATAATCTATTCAAATGGACCATTAGATTCTTAATAACTTTAGAAGATTATTTAATATTAATAATATATTAATATTAGTAGATTATTTTGTTTTATACCGAAATGCAACTCTGTTTACTATTTCGGAAATCTAGAGCACCGTGATTCTGCTGCCATCTCTGGCAAATGAGTTGGTGCTGTTATCAGAGTACAGCTCAATCATATTTATCAAAGAAAATTATAGATAGCTTTACATTGAACAATTAAGCACTTCATCATTATGCTTATCTGTTTCATATTCTTAAATGCAGTGTCACTGGAAAACAACATTTCCCCAGAAATATACAACAAAGAAAGACAAAAACTAAAATATCCGTTTAAAAGTATAACAGAGAAATGTCTGTGGAAATTAGATTTTTGTGAGTGCCTGCAAGTTCCACATGTTCCACCGGATGGCAGTCTTTCTCTTTAAGAACGATCAACCACAATTCTGCAAAAATTATAATGGATGTTGGCCAAAAATTTTAACCAACCACCTTATATTTAATCCCCATTAAAAGTATTTCCTCAAATTGACCCTGAAAAATTGGTTTCTATGGACTGGAAATGGCGCAAAGCTGGGAAATATTTCCCAATTTCAAACCTATGATTGAAACATGGTTTTTATATCTATATCTCTGGCTGAAAGTAAATGTTTAAAAGGGTTACATTAATTACAAAGTGTTACATGACAGGAACTACATGCATGAGAAGCCATAAAAACTGTTCTCTCATGCTGCTGGTGCTGCTGAACAGCTCCAGTGGAGCAGCTGTGGATTAAGGATTCCAATTTGCAATCTTTGGGTCAGAAAACTGCTTCTTGAACTTTGAGCCAACCACCACTTCTAATATTTTCCTGATGGCTGTATTTGATGGAAAACTGTTTCACTTGTTTTTGCTCATCCTTGTTTACTAACCAATTATAATGTGCTTAAATTTCATGGATTTAAAAAAAAACAAACATTTTCTTTGCTTTTTTTAATTTAGTTTCTATATGCATACTATATTTATGTTTTGTATGACAATGTTCATTCAAGCTAATTTTAACAATTGCAGGCTGTCTTGTTGACAAGTTTCTCAGCATTTTAAGGAAGTTTGCCCTGTTAAATATGTTGGAAAGTCTCACATTTATTATTAAGCGACCGTGGTATAGTGGCAGGAGTTCGTCCTTTATGGTTGTTCTTTCTTGCTTGCTTAAATGCTCAGGTTCACTTCAAAATCAAACCACAAGATGTCAAAAGAAGTCTCAAAAAACTCTAAAACTTGATGGGACAGCTGCCTAGTCTTACTGCTGATGTGAAAGTGGCTGTACAATCAGAAAGAGACATTAAGTGTAACTTGAAGAAGGAATAGATCTTTGCTCTCTGATAAAAAAATTAAAAAACCATGAAGGTCAAACTGAAGTTTGTCCAGGGAATGTAGACAAAACCAGTCTTTCTAGAAATAATTTGGTTTCAGATGTGTCTAAAAACAAATTACTTGAAATGTGAGGCACTGGATTAACCTAGTATTCAACATTAACTCCAAAACACTGCTATGGAAATAAATAAATCTTGCCTGAGTGGAAATACTGAATCAATCAAGAATGAATCAATATGCATTTTGATTATTATTTTATTAAGAAATTAAGCAAAGAAAATAATCAATGAAGCCCCTGGATGAAGGGGCTTGAAGGGTGCTCAATCGATCAATAAAACTGATTGATTGATTGAAATAAAGCAAAGTTTGTAACTACAACAGCTAAAACTTGTGGTCAAGTTTGTTTGACCACAACTTGACCTGTTTGCTTTTATTCTTCAACAAAACAAACCTGCAGATGTCTTGATGATATCTTTTATAAAATATCAGATAAGAGCAGTGAAAAGAAAAGCAAGTGAAGAAAACATTTTTTAAAAAATTGATGTTTCAAATATGAATTAAAACATTTCCAAATATCTCTTTAACCTAGATAACATGGTTATAAATTCTGTTTCTTAAATGTTGCTCCAAATCTCTTTCATATTTTAAAGGGATTTCTTTGTTTAAAAAAAATGGTGAGAGTAATCCTCTCTCTGGCAGGTAAGACACATTGGATCTTTGTTCTGCCAAAGATTGTATGAAATATTCTCACCTATCTGTTCCAGCTGAGATGAGGGATGCGTTGGCCTGCTGTGGCTATTTTCTCCCGTCAAAACAAAAATCAATATCTGTTCTCAGTTGAGATGAGACGAGGAAACACAAGAATGACGCCTCCTCAGCAGACTCATATGTCTTCTTCTGTCTCTTTTATCTCAGTCTCACATTGCTCTTCAGTCCCTGAGAAGATGCAAATTGTTCCCGGCCGACGGCATTGGACCATTTTATCAACATGATGTATTTTTCAAGTGTACAGAAGGTTGAAACTTCAGATATAAAATACAGTGAGAACCAGGATAATTCTAACTAAAGAGACCTTGAAGTCACCTTCATCCACCAATGTGTTCCAGTTCTGGTGAAAATATTTAACCTATTATTCAATCATCTATTTTCTATGCCTACTCCTTACAGGCTCACATGGTGGGTGTTAAGGATCACCTTTGATAGGTCACCTTTTTTATTTATTTATTACCATAGCAGCACATATAAAAACAACCATGCAATGCAGGCACATACTCAAGGAGTTACCAATTTATCTCCAAACATGCACATCTTTGGACTGCAGTAGGAAATCAAAGCACCTGGGGAGAATCCACACATGCAAGAGGGAGGACATAAAAATATCATGCAGAAAGATTCTTGCATCAAAAAGACCTTTTTAATGCAAGGCAACAGCGCTAACAACTGCTCCTTATTCAATCATTTACGGTCGAGTTTAAAATGGCTTCAAATAGACTTCCAAGTTAAACACAAAAAATGCCATTAATACAAATTACATATTCTATTTAAAGGTATTGGAACAATGATTAAATATTTATCTACTGAAACCTTTTTTATGAGTACTGCATGCTTTTTAAACCCCTCAGACTTTGCAGTGGTAGATTTTCACTTTCTGAGGGTTTTCAATTAGATTGAAGCTGGACTCAGTGATGACCAGTTGAGGAAAGTTAATCTTCCCAAGAAACCCTTAAAGCTTTTGTGTTTTTCAGGCTGTTGTTGTGATGAAAAGCCCAAATCTTTTCCCTCAAAGTGAGTTTTTTGACACTAGGCAACCCTTTTTATATTTGCAGACCTTCACATTTCTATTATATCTAATACCTTCAGTAAACTCTTTATTTGTGCTAAAATGGGGCCCAAAAGAAATACAGACCCTTAGAAATGTTTTGTGGGTAACAGTGTATTTTTATCCCAGTGCATTACATTTTCTTACCTTCACTTCAGTTTTGGACAGATATGCTTTGTTTTCTTCTCCTTCTGAGTTTTTCTACCATTCATTCACAACTATGTCATCCATGACTTTTGTGCTTTGCCCATTTCAGTGGATATGGACACAACTGTTTCTAATCTTCTGAACTATTTGCCATATGGCAGCAGTAGGGGGTGACCATTATGTTCACAATCTTTGATGTCACTGTCTGCCTTTCTTTTCTATCGTGGTGATATAGACCCAATCTATATGTTGAAGCTAACAAACAGCTGTGACATCTTGACTAGATGCAGCAATGCAATTTTTTATTTTTTTACACCAAATGTCAAGATGAATTTCTACAAATATTTTGAAAATTGTGTCTGTTTCAGCTTCCTGGGAATGAAAAGCAAATGTTGTGCTTTCCTCAACAGGTGGGAGGCGTTAGTGGCCCGATTTCAGCTGTGCAGTTACTCCCTGGTAATTAAGATTCCCTTCAGTTGCCACTATTTTGCGGTGCACTGGGAAAAGATGTTGATTATCCCTTTTGTTTTTGAGGTGTACTGAAGGATCAGAATGTTGTTCCTACTCCACGTATTTAGATGCTCCGCTTTCAGCTCGAAGGCATTTCCATCTTCAATAAAAATTTGCACAATGACTGTAATCTCATCGTCAAGCTTAGTTCTAAAGTTTGTGGAAAAAGTGTGTGTTCAGTTATAGGTAGAAGAGCATCTGGCTCCACACACATCCCTGAGGCATGCTTGTGTTTGAAATAAAGTTGAAGAGCTGCGCTTGCTGGCTCTGATGTGTGGTTCACCTTTCAGGAATCCATGCTTACAAAGAGGAATCATGACCCAGAGTGTTTAGCTTTGACCAGTTTGTGGTGGTTTACTGAGTAAAATGCAGACCTAAAACCAGAACTATCCTCACATAACTGTTGGATTCCTTCCAGGTACTGCTGTTGTACTTATTTTCACACCTGTTCATATCTAGTAAAAAAAGACCAGCAGGAACAATCTCAAGCTTGCAGATTGCCATCAGTAATTTTTTAGACCAGTTCTCATTGTTGTAATACTCGAAACTGCTTATTCTCTCTATCTCCACAATCTGGAATCACATTTCTCTTCCATCAGCTTCTCCTCAGCCCCAAAGCATCTTTATTTTCTACTCTTCTGCCATGTAATCTACACGACACATTTTTCAATCCCACAAGATTCCATTAATGAAGTAAAAATCAACTTTCCTCCCAAGTGTTATGATTTGGATTAATTAAAATAAAGTATGTTTTTTATTTTTGCCCCAGTCCAGTCCCGCAGCAGATGTTTCATTTAAACACACCGATATAATAACAGAGAGATTAAGTACTCATAATCATAAATACTAGTTATAAAAGTTTGAGCTCACAGCTTCATATATAAAGTAGCTGAAAGACAATTTCCTTGGTGACAAGCTTCAGCAAACTTTGTTCAATCTGTTTTCCTATGAGATTTTTGTGCACCGACTTCTCTGTACTTTTAAATGGTTGCTTAACGAGTGAAAAGAAACTGCAAAGGGCCCTCAGCTGATGTTTGATTTTGTTATAATTGCAGCACTTTCTCCGAGACGAGTTATATTTGGTTGAGATCCAGACATCTTACCGTGGATTGGCTCAACAAGAGGGCTGGTAATCAGAGCTTTGATATCCATTTCTCAAAGAAAAAAAAGATCTCAAAGGAGGCCAACTTGTCTGTGCCAAACCATTCAATAATGTGAAGGAAATAAAATTTTCAGAGAATGCCAACAACTAGCATCAAATTAGCATGACATTAAAAATAATGGGCATTAAATCCATGTGGATTCTTTTTCTTTGTCTAATAATCACATTTTCTGAATATTAATGTTTAATTTTGTAGATTGTTATGTGGATCAAAGGACTTTTACTGAAATGAAAAAAATTGCTGATAATTTCTTAACGTAAGACGGTAATTGCTGCATTGAGCATTAAAGGAAACTGAGCTCCTCTCTCATTTTATTTCTCATTTCCAAATAACTATACACTCCTAAACATGAGCAGGCTTTGATATACATCAACTTAAAATGTTTAGTCTGTAACTAGGGGGAGGGTCTCTGAAAGAAATAAATTAATCACAAGAACACCATAAACCTGTGAGAATTTTTTTTTTTAGTTTGATCAAATCAAAATGATTAAATGAATGTCTTACTGTTTACTGGTGAAAGAGAAAAGGGTTTGGGTGAAAAATTATGCTACATATTTTCCAGGAAACATATATGAGCTCCATGGATTTAAATACAGTTGAAAAGGACAATTTTTTTCCTCAGCAACACAACGGTTTTATTCAAAAGACTTAATTCATCACGATTGTCACGGCCCCTGTCATTTTTTGTGAATGAGTCCCTGTTTAATTGTTGTTTTCTCCTTGCAGTTGATTGGCTGGAAGGGGTTTAAAAGAAAAGGATCAAGCCCCACCCACCAGGCGAGCGAGGAAGTTTGGATGAGCGCTTGCGTGGTCGTGTGACTCTGAGCCTCTCTCCCGCTCCTGTTTTAATCATGCCACTTTCTGTTCTTTAACCCAGTAGTCGTCCGTGGACCAATTGGTACCGGGCCGCGCAAGAAATAATTAAATATTTCCGTTTTATGTACTATTTGAGTTTGGAGGATCTTTTATTTTGAAAATTCTTTAACTGGATTCTCTCGGTTACGTCTTGCGCGCCAACATTGAGCCCATAAGTACGGCAGCAAAATGAGTAAGAAACAGATTAGATGTCTTTGGAAAGTTCCTGTGCGAAGGGGAAAAGGTCCAGAGAAGAGACAGGAGAGTGGATTTATCCCGGTAGGTGATTCCCACATTACCAGCCCGCTCTGCATAATATGCGGCGACCGGCTTCTCCATGTAGAGACCAAAAACCCTGTGCATAAGCAACACTTCGGGTGTCATTGTCTCGTTGCAGAGAAACGAGCTCAGAGCTCCCATTAGTCGTTATCGTGAGTCAAAATTTTCGCGAAAGTAAAATGTTCGTTTTTGTGGCGCATCTGTATCTTATTTTGAAGAGATATGTAAACGTTACCATAGCGACCAGAGTCAGAGAGAGTTAGGGCAGTGGTCGAGATGAGAGGAGTGGAGCTTGTGAGTTTTAGGTCTGGTTCACACGGCACGATTTAAGGATTGTCGGCTGATTTTCCAAACCTCTGTGACCACAGAGCCGATAAAAGTACAACAGGTTCCATCGGTTCGTGTGTCCAGCCACACGGCAGGAACAACGCACCACACACGAACCGATTCCACTCACGAACATCCCGATTCCAAAAGAAAATCCCGCAAAACCCCCAACATACCGTACATGAATTTAGAATAATCAAACATGTAGCAGTAGTGATAGTTTGTGGACTCATTTTACGCGATAAAAGACGTAACAAAAAGAAAAGGCGTTTGCTCTATTTTTTTCGTGGTTAACATCTTTAACTGAATAAACATAACCATATATAGTAAATATATATAATAATGACCTTTACATATAGTAATAAACGTTTCCACATATCACCTCCGATGTCCACCCGACTCTCAGTTGCGCCATGTCAAGTATTTGCTTACGTCACCGAGCTTTCTGATTGGCTACCTGTCATATTCAACAGGCTGCTTTCAGTCAGGGAAAACCCCACAGGCTGAGATAATAGGTGAGATTGCGTAAAGGGAAAATCGGGGCAAAAGAAAAAAATGCTTTAGTGAGAACACCAACATGCAGAAGCATTATCAGGCTGTCACATGCCGCTTCACTTCAGAATAATAATGCTGGTTAGAACTGGAGTAGGACAAAATCTAACCTGAATCAAACCACAATTTTAAAAAGTCAAATTAAGTTTTTGTTTCAAGCAGTCATTCAACTCTCTGTTGAATTACAGACAGACTGGGCTCACCACAGAATGCTAATAAATGTGAGAAGGGTGCCAGTTTGTCAGGTCTCCAAGAGACTGCCTCTCAGTGAACATTCCTTCTGTCTTCATGCTTATCAGTGGATAAATTATAAACATTTTACAATATGAGCTCAAACTTGAACTAGGTTGATCTTTCAGATATAATATCATAAATCATTTGCAATATTCAGCTATTGTTTTTGCATTGTACTTTTTTCAGTTTTCTTTAAATATAAAAAAATCTGAGATGACTTTTACTAACAGCATAATATTCGTGTTGTGTGCTAAAATACTAAACATCACTGGAGAAAAGCAGTATAAATGAAGGTACAGGATCTTAAAACTTGACTTGTCAGATGTCCAATGAGAGATAAACATAGTGAGACAGAGAACAATTAGATATTTACAAACTAGCAAAAAATGACAAAATCACTTTGTAATTTTCCAGAAGGTCAAGAGGCTTTGTTTTGTACTCAGAGCATCAGCATGGTGTAAGTTGTGCATAAAATATCCCCCAGTTTGAAACAGATGAATAATGAATTCCTGTTTTTTGTGATTTAAGGGCCGCAAATCTTTCAGTGCTTTAAATTATTCATGTATTCAACTGAATCTGACTTTGAGGACATTTTTCCTTTCTTCTCCTGTTTCATGAATTTAGAGTGTCCCCTTCAGAGGAATTGCACCAAACTGCCAAGGCCATCAGAGGTAACATAGAACGGTGTTTTCAAAAGGTTTCAGCCATCTGTTGGATGCCTCACACTAAAAGACCTCTTTGTTTTTGTCTTTTTCTTCATTCCTCGATGTTTATTTGAGATGGTGCCAATATCACATTGCTGCGTCTCATTGTTATTCTGGAGAGGTGCGTTCTTATCAGGCGGCTGTCCTGTATGTGTGTGGGAGGATAGGGTTGGGGGGTGTCACAGTAACGCCTCAGTATGCTTGCTCCGCTCCATGCCCTCCGCTCTGTGGAGATCGCTCTGATTGGCATGCCACCACTGTGAGACGAAAAGCAGTGGTGTGATACAAATTTATTGGGCCATGTTTCATCCTCTGAATCCTTTTGAAAGCAAAATTGGAATTCGCAAATAGTTCTCCAAATCTTGGAGACAAACACGATACATATTTTACCTGCTTCGACATGAGTGGTGCAAACTTTCAGTTTCATTTTTCCACTGCAGACTTGTCTCATGTTGGAGTCTTGACAAATTGGCTGCTAGGAAATATGGATCATGTCTGCTGGAGTTAAAACTCACACAGTTCTGAGCACAGTGCTCAATTACTTGGCAGAAATAATTATTTCTATGCCAATTTTCCAACTTCAACAAACAGGAAGTCTTGGTGTGACATAAAGCTATTAACTTGAGCTGAAAGGCCAGTTTTCATGTCAAGTATGATGAACCAACTCAAAAACTGAATAAAATATTGTCCACATAAGCAATAAATAAATTTTTAAAAATCATCTATTGATTACCTATGAAATTAAAGTTGTGCAAGCATCCAGTTAGCTAGGTTTAGGGACAGTTGCTGGCTCAATCTCTGAACTTCTTAAGAAGTTAATAAGTGAGAGGAAAGAGTATCAATAAATCGTAAGCTACTATTGTTTTGTGAAAATCTTCAACCTAAAATATTCTTTGCTTGAATTTTGACATAGTTGTTATCAGTGTCATTGACAACAAAGCAAAAGGTGAAGTCTTGATTGGAAACTAACAGATCATGTGTAAATACTGATTTACTTTAAAAACAATTTTTAATGTAGTGTCCCTGGGGTCTAAGACAAATTAAACCCGCAGTAGTTATGAATATATGTGGCATGTCACTTCTAAAATTCAAAAAGTAGAGATGTTCTTAAGCATTAGTGGTTTGTGTTTCCTCCTATGATGCACTTCTCAATCATTTTTTTAATCTGCGCCTCAGTCTCTGAGTTTGAAAGTCAAATATCATTTTTAATAAATACTTTAATATCAATGCCACACATTTACACAGTTAACAACATTGTTAACATAAAGAATTAAAAAGAAAAATATCTGGACCTTTATGTTTGTGATTGTTAACCATGACAGCTTTAAGTCATGGTTAACAGCTGGAAGTACAGCAATATTCCCCCCTGAAATCTGAATTAGGATTTGAAAACCCTGAGATCTCTGAACACCACTGAGTTTAATTCCAAGTATAGCTGCTGCCAGTGCTGCACATAGTTGTTGAGAAAGCAGCAGGAATAAGCTATTTAGTAGCACTTCTGCCTAATGAAATCGGTGGCACACATTGCATTATAAAACAGCTATTTGTGCAACACAAGACCAAATTAAGATAAATATATTGTCATGGTCTTGTGTTGCTGGTAGATGTTACCACAAAAAGAGTCAGCAAACTTCACTGGTTTTCAGACTTGTCACTGCGTGATCTCTTTGTACTTGTTGGACAAATTCTGATGGTTTTTGCGATGAGGACACTGACGATTCTTAGTGTGGTGTAATTTGCAGATCCAAGCTCCAACTTCTAAGACAAATCAAACTCTCCTCGAGAACTCACTCATTTCGAGTGTGATGTAATTCTAACTTCCTATAGGGAAATCAAAAACAAGAGAAGTGTACAAGGCTGAAAAATCTTGTGTTTTTTAAGCACAATTTCTCATTTGCCTCAGTCCTCATCCCCCCTCAGCTTACATTGAGAATATGATGGGAATAGAAATAGTTGAATGCAGGAAATATGAAGGAATACTAATAAAAAAAATCATCTCATTGTTGCTGTGGTTTCTTCCACAGACAGCATTAGTGGACAAGTATAAAGTGGACCTCTACATTAACATAATTTCTTATTATCGCCGCATACACCACAAAAACGCAAACAATCTCCTGCAAAAAAAGGAAAAGTGAAACCTGTCTCCTCATCAACTTCTTCAGATTTTCTTTTGCAGTTTTTTCTCCTAGTTCTTCTTAAATTGACCAGGACTGCTGAGAGATATGAAATACATCTGGTGATGCAGCAAAAACTTAAACTCTGAGTTCTCAGTCACTTGGTAGGTATGCTAAGACAATCAGTTTCCTTAACTGAGAGAAGAAACTTTAAAGTTTCTAGCTTTTAGAGTGACCTTGAGTTTTGATTGGTTTTAATCATTATAGCCAATCAAGTTTAAGATATTGCTACATTAAAAAATCCTCAAATTAAAATTGTGTGATTAGAAGAGAGAAAAATTGATCAGGGATAAGGAAAGGAGTTGGCTGAAAAGATGCAACGATGGCAGCACTTCCTTACATTTTTAAATATAGATTAAATGATCGCCAAATTATAACTGTGATCTCAAGAATCTGTGAGCAGTATAAAATAATTAGGTCCACATTTATATATTTTACCCTGCTTGTCTTAATATGTGGTGGTCCTGTTTTCACAAAAAGAATAAATACTGCATTAATCTCAAACTGTGTTTTTGTTCTACCTTGCTAAGTATTTAATATTTTAGGATGTAGTCGAGATTCCTTTTTAGAATGGCCTTAAATTGAGCACTGAGAGGAGTCCATTAATTAAGCTAGGGTTATAGTTGATGCAGTGAACAGGAAGTGGCGAGAGTACGCTTGCCAATTATGTCTCTGCCCCGGTGCGTTGGCCTTGCTTAATGTTGTAGTGTCTGGTTGTTCTTGGATTGTGGGCACCATTTTTCACTCAAACAGGACAATTTCGAAAGTGTTCTTGCAGAGCAGGTTCGGCTGTATTGGAAATTTATCTGATCCCTCTATCAGTATTTCTTAGAATGCTGCAGTGCAATGACCGATCAAGTATAAAAGCCACACCTCTTGCTCGACTCAGACGCGCCCACTGCGAATCTCTAAAAGTGCAATCATAACTGAGATACCTTCAGATACTATTTTCAGTGTCATTAACCTCCTGCAGAGATCAACATTTTTTTCTTACTGTGATTGCAATGTAACAGTCTGAGGACTCCCACCTCTTATTGACTGGATATTCTATTTATTTAGAAATCAAGCTATCCTGTAACAGAGCAGCATCCTGGGTAGTGAGCCATAGTATCCATGTAAACAAAACCCAGCAATAATGGTCGCAAAAAAGATTACACTCCTCAAGTCTAACACATTTCTTAGTAATGGCATGCAAATACTGCATAAAGCAAAACTAATGGTGTGCTTCTATTTTCATCATGATTCATCTACTAAACCGAAAGCGAAATTCACCAGTACGTCTGTACATCTTCAACAACTGGAATACATATTTAACTTTTCCTGCAAAGAGAATTGAGAACTTCTTAAATTTTTATACCTGTCTTCTGTTTGCTTTTGACCAAACTGAGTCAGATTCTGTAGAAAAATAAATACCCGATGTTGCAACTAAAATTTGCACCAGTAAAGAAATTGCGTGCTTAATTACTGGCAGGGAAAATAATCTTGTTTTTATTTCTAACTCAGGCTCAGATAGTACAGTTTTATGTAATAAATGTATAACAATGCAGTGTTTAAGATGTTGTTACTTGAATTATAAACTGCCTGTGAATAACTGTATATTGCATATTAATAGGGAAAGTGCTATGGCCACAAAATTGCAGAACAGTTATTCTTGATATGTTCAGTTTCTACAAATAATCTCAAATACAACAACTCAAACTGTCCCTTTGTCCTATTTGTGAAGCACAAAACGTTTTCCTTTTCCACACAACAAAGCCCCATATTTGTGCAAGAATGGAATTAACAATCTGCATAATAATTGTGCATGTGCTGCATTTGCAGGCTATATTGTGACATTTCCGTGTCTTTTTATTTCAAAGTTTAAACTTGTGTTCACATGGGCTTAGCAGAATGTCAAATCAATCCCCCTTCCCTCCTCTGGAGCGTCTCATTAGCATGCAGTGCAGAAACCAGTGTCCTCACAAGGGCAGAGCCGGAATGGCATGGAAGCAGAGCCGGCTTGGATATTGGTGAATGACATGGAATCGCCGGCCACTTCGGCACCCTCCGGGATTAGTGACAAGAGCAAACTGAGGCCAGAACTGTTATCTTCATCCTTCAGTACTCTCTCGTGTTCACACAAACACAAGCAACACGAGATCTTTAAAGCTTGTGCAGACATGACGATGAATTTGTACTGGCTTAATTAGCTTTGGCCAATATTTTTAGCATGTATGTGAGTGTGTGAATAACACTTGCCCGTCATGGGTTTGGAAGTAGGTGTAGTCTCCTAAGCAGAGTGGAAATGAGGTAAATCATTTTTTTAATTAAATAAGTCGCTCCCTTTCCTCTGCGCTTGATTCCTCCCAAAGCACATAACCGTTAATACTGCCTATAGCATCTTACTGAAATATTCATCATTTTCCTTTCCTCTTGATGAGCTACGATTAGGAAAACATTCCCACACGAACATGTGCTAAATTCAAGAACCCCTCCAATATGGGTGATTTTGTACATAAGGTTGCCAAATGTGAAGCAAGCGAATGGCTAGAGAAGAAGTAAGCAACTGATCACTCCCTTCTGGTGTTCATGTCAGCAGGCAGATGGCAGAGAAGCCGGGTTTCTGTGGGAGGGGAGGTGCCTTTTCCCCTTCACAGCTTCACAGAGCAGGGCCAGGTGTCATCTGCCACAAAGTTAACACTCTCATGAATCCCATTAATGTGCTAACAAGCTCGCATAAGACTCAGAGCCAGGCATGATATTTATTTTAAATTAGTTCACTCTAAATCTATTTATCGATAATGGCTCAAAATGAACCTCAAAAATTGAAAATTTGAAAAACAACTAAGTATTCAAAAATGGAGGATGTTATAATTTATCTTTTAGAATGAGTAAATACTTCAAGTTTTCTATTGTCAGATAACATTTGTATCACTTTTCTAATGAGGCACTCTACATGAGTTGAAACAGGAGCCAAAAATTCACGTTTCACGTCTTTATTGTAGCCTAATTGATTGGTTTTTTTACCTCCATGTTGTTATAACTTTGTGGACCAAAGGTTTATCCTTAATAAAATATAATCGTTTATTGCTTATCTTAAACTGGGTGTTTTGGAAATTTCCCCAGAGTAATTGCAGTTGAACTCAAACAATAACCACTTTTTTTTTTAACCTAGATTGGCCATTTAAAATTTTCATAAGCATAATTTGCACAATTCAGCAGTGTGATTCATTGAATATTTAATGTAGCCTCGAAGTGACAATGACAATAGCCTCTTGCACAAATAAATTCTGTCATAAACCCTCCTCTGAGCCTCTTCTCTCTATTTAAATGAAGACGATGGTGCCAGCAGTGTGGGACAACAGAAGGTGTGGTGCCACGTTGACGTCAGTGCTACACAGAAAATCTGCATAAGTCTCCCTCCGTTCTTTTCTAAATGATAGAGGTGGTCAAACTTAGTGTAGCAACCCTGTTCTTATCTGAGCAAACGTTGAAAATGAAATCCTCACCTTAGTCTTTTCATCAGACTAATTTCTGAGTCACAATTTTAAATTCTGAACGTGACTAGTTGCACAAATCTTTGTGTCATTTCTACTTCGACCAATGAAACCTGTTTTCTCTTTTCTAATTCTGCTTAAGTGGAACTATGTCTACTTTGCATGGTAAAGGAAGTAATACAGGTGGGTTGACTTCTGTGTAGATCGAAGCACAAAGCACCCTAATTCTGCCTTCAAGTGTTATGTGAAAAGGACTTGTGTTACTTTTCTTAGTCTATTCTACTTTGGTATAAGCCTTTTCTTTTCTTCCTTGCAGATTGTATTGTTTCTACTGAAGGTATGAACAACAATACCAAATACTGAATTCCAAATACTGTCTTCCAAGCCCAATTGTTTTAATGAACACAACATTATCTGCTTGAATAATGTTGAATTGTTTTCAAGTATTTAAAGAAAACAATCTCACACTTTTACAGCAGCAAAAGAATAAAATAAAAAATACTAGCAAAGAAAGAACATGGTCTGATTTTAACACATCTCAAAGTTAAGAGCTCTGATCTGGGAATGCTTTCAGAGCTAGCTTCTAACTGCTATTAGGAATACAAGTCAAAGCAATGAAGAACAAATGGCCATGCATGCACAAAATGACACTGAAGGACAAATTACTGGGGTCAATTAACCTGACATGCATAATTTTGAAAAGTGGGAGGAAGTACCCAAAAAGAACAGATGCACCACAAGAGTTTTCTTAATGATGCAGAGGGAGTCATTCTTTCCCCCTCCTTGCTCAGAGTGAGGTGTTGCTGCAAAGGCAATGACTCAATACAATTGCCTGGGCTTCCTTATATATACAGTATAATTTTGGACCTATTTGCACTGTAAACAGAATGAGAGTGTTATGCATTAAACTTAAGATCTTCCTGTGTGTCACAATATTGGGTTATACTTGTATAAATTAAATTTACTGTGTATTTATGAATAATTGGAAATATTCTGGACCAAGTTTCCATGTGAGGCGCCTTGAGATGACATTTGGTGTGAATTGAAATGATATAAATAAGCTGAGCTGACTAAATGTGGTTTGTGGCCTATTTTAAAGACTATAATGTGAATTATTTGCTTCAGACTATTTATAACTTTTTAAAGAGTACATGTTGTGTCACACATCAACATAGCCATAGAGAACAAACATGGTAGGATGCTGACACTGACCATCAACACAAAGTAGCGCAGTGGTCAAATAAAGAGTCAAAACACAGCATGTCAGCACTGACCCACTGGGTTTAGGATAGCAATATGGACATTGCTCGATTGGCAGCAGTAGTGCCAGGATTTTGAGAAATGTAAACACACAGACAGGTGACAACTACAGGAAGTGAACAAGTAGAAGCCTGGACACATCTCCTAAACAACACTGTCAAAGATGGACGAATCGCTGAACGTGTAAAGCAATGCCAGAAGGAAAATTGAAACAAGGCTCCCAGCAGATGTAATCAGGTGACAATGAATCACAGGGCCATCAATCAGGTCTGTGGAGTACCATACAGGTGCAGCTGTCCAGGTTGGGGAAAGATGAGAACTGGCTTCTGGGAAGCAGCACATAGAGACTCTAGCAGTCACCAGACTTGCTTGAATATTGTCTGTCAAACCCCAGATGTACTTTTTAAAACTTGTCCTGATAAATCTGATAACCTTGACAGCATAGCAGAGAGGGAATGGAATGCCATTTGGTGTTTCCTGCCCACAAAATGACATGGTTAATAATAGAATGATCTTTGTTTGGACAGCTGTGGAAAAGGCAGCAACAAAAGGTGTCAAAGATTCAGGTGAAATATCTTGCAGAGGTTTCACTGTTACCTCACATAAAGAGATCTTTTTAAAGAATTCATGTTGTGAATTGACACAGTGTTGGATATGATCGAAAAGACGTAAAAATACCAGAACTTCAAGATGTGAGATGAAAAGAAAACTGAAACTGAGAACTGTTGGATGAGGCTTCTTCTTCTTGAGACCCCTGCTCGTTCGGGGTCTCATTTGAGGAGCTTTGTCTGCAGCTGAGTATTACTCACCATTTGGTCCTGTTTATGGATGCAGTTTTCTGACAGCTTCACACAAACATGAAATGCTTGTGTGAAGGCACAAAGCCCAGATGTGAGAATCCTTTTTTCAGGACTGCTGTTAGTTTTGCGAACCATACACCTGATCTCTAGCATAATGGGGGAAAGAACACTATCACCGAAAGAAAGCCATAAGGTATGCTTTCAACAGTTTGCTCTAAATCATGAGGGGGCAGTGTATGAAAGAAGGTGATCTGGTCTGACGAGACTAAAATGTAGCACTTCAGATGACCTTGAACATAGTATTCTTACTGTGAAACAAAGTTTTTTTTACAAAACAACAGAGAAGCTGTTCAGAGTTTGTGGGGAGATGAATGGAGTTAATTACAGGTAAAACCTGGATGAAGAAGACTATGGTACACTTGGGTCATTCCTTATGAAGAATGACCCACAATATACATACAAATCTTTGATGACTTGGTTTCAATCAATGTATATTTATGAGTTACAGTGGTTCACCAAGAGCCCAGATCTAAATTCTGCTGAAAATCTGTGGCAAATTTTGAAAATGGATGTTCACAAAAGCTTTGCATCCAATCAGACTAATCTTTAACTATTTTGCAAAGATGAATGGGAAAAAAAAAACTACAGTTTACAGATGTGTAAATCTGGTAGAGACATACACCCAAATACTTGCAGCTGTAAAAGCAGAGAGATGACTCATGCTCTGAATGCGTGATACACAGCTCTGATTATTTTTGGTCAAAAATGTAGAAAATTCTGTCACTTTCCTTCCACTTAATGCTCATATAGTATTTTGGATAGTAAGTAGTCCATCTTAGCCGCAGAACTTGACAAAGTGTATAGAAGTTTGTAGCTGTCACATCAACAAATAAGAAAAAGGTCAAGGGGAGTGAATACTTCTGGAAGGCACTGTCTTTGCTTTGGGAAAACAGGCACATCACACAACACAGAGGAACATTTCACTGTTGGTGTGATCGTTACTGAAGGTGATGAGCAAGCAGAGAGGAGAGCGGGGAGGGTGGAGACAAGAGAGTCACAGGGAGAGGGGATGGGAGTAGAATGAGCACTAAGCCGCCTCTTCTTCTCTCTCCAGCACTTCTCCAGGAGAAAATCAGCTTCACTACAGCCCCTGCTAGACAGGGCCATTTGTTTGTGTGTCCATTCATAGAGACGACCCACATTCGTCAGTGTCCTCTCCAGCTGTAGAGCCTGTCTGCGCTGAATGACAGAGAGGGAGACGGGACGAAACAGGGGAAATCTGTGGGGAGGCAGATCTAGTTTACTCTGCTGCAAGCCTGAAGACAGGATGGATTTCTGCACAAAGTGAGCAAAGAGAAGCTAAACTGCACGTATTAAGGTCTGTAACTTTTCTTTTTTTTTAATCATGTGTTGTGAAATAATCCAGGTATTAAATGCAAAGTTTACAAACTGTTTAGTGAGAGGAAATATGAGCAAAGAAATAGGTTAATTTCTTATGCAAAAGGGGTTTGCTGGGGTTTCCAAACAGGAGTAGCAGTAGTGTGGTGTTGGATGAGATGAGGGAGAAAATCAGGGAAGATGAACCCTAATGGTTCCCTGAGTTGCTGGATCCAGTAAACAAGGTTAATGTAAGTGAGGGGGAAAATATTCATATATGCATCTTTCCACCAACTTGGGGAAAAGAAGACGCTTTTAATGGGGCAGTGGAAGAGAGAAAAAAGTGGTGATGAGTGGGGCGATTGCATCCCTAGAGGGAGAGGAAGAAATGGAAGTGTCCTTTTAGAGTAATGAGAACAAAACAAGGTTTTGTTTGTGTTTAAAATGTTGCATGACTCACCATGTGGACTATAATAAACAGAAAGTAAATGGGCTGTTTGATACCACGGTTTGACACCATGGTATCAAACTTAAAGTTGCAGTCACACTCCAAAGCATAAGGGGTAATTATCAGATATGAGAAGAATGTGTAAAAGTACTCTTCAATAGGAGGATGATACAAAACGCACACACGTCAAAGCAATACAGCTCCTTACCAACACTGGCCAAAAAAAAAGAAACGTCCAAAGCTTGCTATTCAGACAGGTCACAGCACCTGACAGTCTGCGTGGGTCTCGGCTCATTTTACCTTGCTGCCGACTGTCATAAGCATATAGCAGCTCCTTTCGTCCCAATTTGCGCCTTTTGAAATCTACGTGCTTTAATGCCCTGAATATTTGAGAGAATCAGATAACAGCCCCGCTTACAGAGGTGCTCGACCCCTGCTGCGGCTCTGAGTGCATTCAGGTGTGCTACCAGTAGATTGTGTCATTTACATGTTAAAAAAGGGGGGGAAAAAAATCAATGAATAAATTGCCAAGACTATTGTCTGTAGATCCCATCCAAAATCATCTGTTCTTCTAAACCAGGAGCCCTGTTGGTTATTTATGGGCAATCCAAATTGGAGAGAAAACCACTGTTATTTAACAAAAGAAAATGCATTAAGGCGTGTGATGCTGACTGAAGCATCACTTTTCTTTATACTTTGATCATCCCTGCATATCTCCGACCCCTGCGAGGGTTATCTGTGGTATTTGGGGCTGCAGGAGTCGTTTGGAATTCATGAGGTTGAGCCTGAAGTCTGTTTTCAGTTGATCTGTCTCAGAAGACGGGATGTTTAACATGGTTGGAATTCAGTCTACTTTTATCTCCTGCTTTTTAAGATGAATCTGCTATTTGAGCTGAAGCTACAAATCTGCAAGGGAGGGAAAGTTTTTACATTTATTATAGGTGTGTGAACATATGCACTGATTAGGAGCCTTCCCAGTATCTCTGCCTTAGGCTCAGTTTTTGTATTTTTATTTTTCAGCCGTGCAGTGGAAATACAGCATGAGAAAGTATGAACACACTCGATGCACTCAGAGGAAATGGCCCAAATGCCGTGACATTTGGCCACATCTAGATCTCGTGAATTATTCATGAGTGAAAGATCTAACACCAGGCCTGATCAGACAGTGAGAATGGGCACCTCTGGGATGTTAGCAATTCAATAAATATTGGTCAACCCTACAAGCATGGATTGTTACAATGAGAGTAATCTCAAGGGCTGCTTTGTGTTGGAGAAATGCAAAAGTTTAATTAGAAACATCAGGGAGTCCCAGATAAACCATTTGCCTCTGACTTAACTGTGAGAATTACTACTACTACTACTAATAATAATAATAAAACATTAAGTGACAAATTAAAAAAATAAATAAGGAGGAAATGTCAATAAAAGTGCAAATGTTTGCATTCATTATGAAACCAATATCAAAAACACCCAAAAGTTTGCACATAATTTTCTATAAAGAGTAATTTGATTAAACAAGCTCTGCTTAAAATCATTTAAGCCATAGCAAAACATTAAATCATATTAAAACCTATATTCAAATGAAAGGCCAAAATGGATTAGTGTGATGGAGGTATAACGTAGAGATAAATGAAGTTTCTTAGCCTGATTATGTTGAATTTTTTTTACAAATTCTTTGGTAAAAGAAATTTTACCAAAGAAAATTGGTGTGGCTAGTGCTAGCCTTTACGAGTTACTTATGCTGTCATCTTAAATGATCACACTCATGTAAAATCAAAACACAACCTGCTGAAATTAAAATTATTGGACAGCATTTCTTATTTTATCTTGTGGAAGAGGATCAGGAAGGTCTGTAAAAAAGAATAATTCTCCATTTCTTTTTAGGGATATTCCTGCAGGAAGAATATTAGAACGTTAACTTAAGCTGAATATGTATAAAGCAGTGACATTGAAGAAGATTACACAGAGATGGAGGGAAGAAATGAGAAGTGTACAGAAGACAGATTGAGAAAGTGGAGCGGAGGAAGCTATGCGGCATGAAGTCTCAAGAGGAGTTTTGGCTGAATGTACTTCACTAGAGGATGAGGCTGTTTGAGGAGCCTGAGCAGATGAAAAAGAAGTTTGAGCATTAAACGTCAGAGCTCACTGTACATACAGGCATATGGGAGACCAAACATGCCAAAGTTTAAATCTACATGACTCCTGGAAGAGGTTTTTTAAAGGTAGCCAAGCAAGTTTTGTGGACTTGACGGCAGTAAAATAGCTGACAAAAGAAGGCCTTTCTATGATTGAAAAGCAGGAGTACTTCATCGGAGCCTCTGATGGGCTCCAGGCAGGGATATTTAATGCAACAAGAAAAAAATGGAAATCAGAAAGCTGACAACCCGAACTGACTAAAAATATGAAGTGAAAAAAGCTTAACTTTTCTAGTGAAGCGAATAGATTTTCCTTTATGACTTGATTAAGAAGGATTGGAATTCAGGTCACAGAATGTGAAGCCCAGGGATGTTTAATCTAAGGGAATGGTGCTCAATCAACTTATTTATTTCAATAGAGCAGCAGCAGCTTCAGAAGCTTCTGCTCCTGTAGGCAGGCCTTCACAAACTGAAGACACGCTGGTTTTCAAGACGCTGAAAGAGAAGTGCAAGAGCAGCAGAGATCAGAGTCAAAATATGTTTTCCTTGTTAGGCGTCCTTTCATCTGTTTGAGAGTCAACATTTACCTTCAGCACTGGGTGAAGAAGGACCCAGAAGATGGCTTTGCAAACTTAACTGAAAAAAGATTTAACAAAGGTTAACAGACTCTTAAATATGAGGCATGTTTTTTTTATTTTCAAGTTGCTCTTTTAGAGAAGATTCTCAGGCTTTGAAAATATTATCAAACCTAAAATGAGCTCTGTGAACAAATAGTTGCCGCATAGCAAAAAAGGGATCAAGGTAATTTTGAAAAGAACTAAAAGCTGTAATTCTGCTTGCACGCTCTAGATCATGCGTCCAGTCTTTTAGAGCCAACATCCTTCAACTTTTAAATGCATCTTATGTTCCAGCACACCTGAATAAAAAAAACGGCTCATTACCAGGCATCTACAGAATCTGGTGACACTCTGAGGAGGTAATTCAGACGCTATTACCACTATCTTATCTAGTGCAAGTTGTGTATGGGATCAGAGCTACTCCCTGTTTGCATACTTAACCTTCAGAATGACCCACAGTCTGAAGCAGTAAAAGTTGAATTCCTTTCCAAGCAAACACAGAGAAACATTTGAATACAATGTAAGATTTGCTTTCAGTTTTTTTATCTTTGAGTGTCAAGCTGAAAATTTGCTAACTTGAGTCAGTTTCTCAGTTCATCAAGTGCAAACAGATGGACCCTCTTCTTTCTAATTTTACATCCATGTGTCCAAATAACCCTATTGCAACATGCCAAAGTAGACTTTTTGGGGTTTAAAAGGCATTTATGTCTATATTTGGAGACCAAAGGGAGAGTTTCCAGAGGAAAACACACTGGTTAGTCTTCTGTCCAAGTTAGTTGTTTTTTTTTTTTTTGCTTTTGATTTCTTCTTGAACTTTCTTTATGGCTTCTTTTCCTGTTTGTTTATGTTCAGAAACCTCTACCACATTCTGAAATGAAACAAAAACTCTGACCACATCCAATACAAACTGGAGATGGATTGTTCATTTTCCAGCTTTCTGACTTTTTTTTTTTCTCTGTTTTGGCTCATAAAAGACTGATATTTTGCAAGAATAAAAGGAGCCTCCCACTCAAATGCCTTGCTTTGAAAATGGTGCTCAGGGTCACTCAAAATTATGTTCATCAAATATAATTAACAGGCTTTTTATCATTGTCATCCCATGAGACCCGATTGAAAGACCATATTTCAGCTACTTGCAAAATCTGCTGCTGGAGAAATATTTCATCTGGTATCAAATACCAGATGAAATATGGTATTTACTCATGCATATAAATTATTTAAAATCATATACAAGTTTGTGAATCATATATACACACACTGTAAAACAGGCTGGTAATTCAAATTGGCAAATTTTCACTCAAATCTCAAAAGACAATTAATTTGCAGTCAGTGGCTATACAAAAGCAAATCTTGCACTGTATTTAAATGCTTCTCTGTGTTTATTTGGAAAAGACTTGAATTTTCGCTGCTTCAGACTATGGGTCATTTTGAAGGTTAAGTATGAAAACAGAGAGCAGCTCTGATCCCTTTCACAGCTTACACTAGATGTGATAGCAGTACTAGCTAAAGGGTTGCAAACTAATCACAAATATTTCCTTCTTTAAGAGTCAGGGCCATGTAGGTACAGTATGACAAGCCTCACTGGTTTGACTAAAAATAGAGATATTTGAAGAGGCAGAGATGCTGCATGCAGTGTTTTCATTAGTTTATAGTAATGATGCCCTGAGAAACCAGCTTGTGACGATAATTGTCTGATTTTCATTTTGATATCCCCTCATCAGTGATCGGCTGCTGGGGATTCTTTTTCCAATAAATGAACCAGGTCTTGCTGACAACAAGAATCGTTTTTAAAAGCTTCTTAAGAGGAAACTGCATCACAGAAACATATCAACTGTTCATTCAGGCTTTTACACAGAGCTAGATTTTGTTGGCTGTTTTAAACTTATTTTAATGAGATACCAAAGAGAAACTGTTGTAACGACTCTCTAATTTTACAGAGAAACCTAGCATTGCCCTTTTTTAACTCAATGTAATCATAGTGTAAACTAACACCAGTCTATGCTGGAACTTGGATGTAAAAAGAACATCAAATCCAACTTGACAGTGTTCTTGGTAGACTTGCTAATTGTTGTGCTCAGTCATCTGGCTAACTACTAGTAGCAATACAAGCTAATAACATTGTTTACTTCTGCATTTTATACTTTTAGCCAATGTAACACCACGATCACTAAAATTAGCTGTATGAACCTGTGTGAGTTAAAGATTTAAGGAAATACAAACAGTCCAGGTGGCTCATATACTTTTTGCTTTTAAAGCAGATGTCATTAAGTTTTATGTACACGGCAGCCATAATGAATTTTAGAGTTGAGGGTTGGTAAGAAATCTTAGACATTCCTAGTTTAAATTGCAACTTCAAAGGGTGACTGTCTGTTAATTTTGCCAACTGAGGTCATAGAAATACCATCTTTTAAAAATTAAGTTTAGAAACGGTTCTTTAGTCAGAGTGGAGAAAAATATTTTCAAACACTACTGCTTTAAAACCTCTGCGTGGCACAAAGACTACTTAAAATGTATTTAGGGGTACTTGTTGAAAAACATTTAAGGTTATATATAAGTAATGCTATCTGGGACAATTGTGCCAGCTGCTAATATTAAATGGTAATGATAACTTAAACTGCAAATTCAAAATCAAAATGAATAAAATCCTGATTACAGGAACGGGTCTCACAGAAAGAGAGTTTCATTGCTTTTGCAACTTATGTAAAACAATTAATGATCCCTCATTGCAGAAGTTTGGCTAAAAACATATTAAATGCTGTAAATTCCAACTCTTAAAGCTTTTTGTGAGAAGATCAAAATGTTCCTAAATTGCAGATATTAAAATTTTGCCTCTAATCTAATTGGTGCATTTCTACTTGGAAAACAATATTGTTTAGTTTCTTTTATTGTAGCTGAAACAGAAGAGAGACAAATGACAGCCAGATCGCTCTCTGAGGGTCATACACCTTTAAGAAAAAGAAGACAGCAGTTACCCAGAAGACAGAATAACAACTGAGTCTTGCAGACTGCAGTGAAACACTGATCTCCTGTCTGATGCAAGGTTCCTCTTCAAGGAGCAATTTAACTCCCATCTTCACTCAAGCACTCACTCCTTCCTTGAAATTCGGGGGTAGAGAGCAGGTTATGTCACAGATTTGATTTATAGATTTGAAGGCGATACACAGTAGAGAGGAAAAAAGTCTAAAAATGATTAAACTTTTTCCTCAGTGTCCTCATGTACCCTACCTTGCAGTTCCTGCTTTTCCTTGGGAAATTAAAACCAGCGGTATTTACGGTGCGTAGGCAGGTGTGTGAATGCACGTCTAACCTCTTCAGCACTCTCTGGGACTGTACGGCTTGCCCTCTTAAAGTAGATTAGCTTGAAAAAGAACCGTGCGTACGTCGTTGCCTGGATACAAAAAGCATCATTAGGCACAATTATCAGCCACTTCAGTGCACAATAAACAAGCTTCATCACTGATTTGACAACAACGCATCATGTAGGACCTCAGCGTATACACAGCAGCAAAGAGGGGTGTGGAAAGAAGGTGAGGGCAAAGGTTGAGACCTTGGAAAGGTATCAAAGGAGACCCTTTGATAAAGAAAATATAGGATATACTTCAAAAGTAGATGGATAAATCTTTTTATGAACAAAATGCCATATTCCGTTTGTGAGGTTTCTGTAAATTGTGAGAAACAAACTATGCAAACAAATGATCGGCCCAGTTTGATTATGGGGAGCATTTGATAAAGAAAACAAGAGTATGGACAAAAGAGCGCCCAGTTGAAAAAAGAAACAAGGCAACCCAACTCATCCATCCTCATTATGCTGTGTGCCTGCCTGAAGCTACTTTGGGCTTCAAGTTAAAGAGAGTAGAGTTCTTGTCAAATACACGTCCCAGAGAGAAATAGATAAAAGGAACTGAAAAAAGTCTAAAATAAAACAGTTTGGGGACAGGGAGGTTCACTTAAACTTTCTGCAACTTTTCTTCCACATGAAGCTGGTGATGCTCACAGAAAAGTTCCATAATCTTCTATAAATGTATTCAAAAGGCTTCATAATCCATTTGATGAAATTGTCAAACTCGGGGGAGCGACAATTATAGATGATATGACTCTGTGCAAAATTTAGCTTAAAAGGGCCAATGTTACTATAACATAGCTGGTAGTTGGGTATTTTTTATGGATTCACTCTTGCACATCTTTTCATCTTCTGCCTAAAGCACAGGGTTTTAACTACTGTCTCGTTTCGTTGGAAAACGTAGGTTGTATCACAGTTACTCTGCTTATTGTTTCAGGTGGATCCACTCATCACAAAACATACAATGTGTAAAGATGGTGTTTTGTTTTCAATGAGAAATACATTTCTATATTAAATCAAGGTTTACTTCTTTGTAATCTTGCTTAAAAATGTTTAATTTCACTGTAGTCACATAATGCCCAACAGCTTAATTTAGAAAAGCAAATTTGTACATAATTTGGGAACATTTATTCACATTTAAAAAGTACTTTTACACAGTGGTACTTCACTTAATAACAATTCCAGTAAAATAGATTTAACTAAGTCCCATTAAAATAATATTTTATATTTTTAATGTTAATGAAAATGTTTAAAATGTAAGACCTGCTTTGAGGAGGAGCGTTGGGTAAATAGGCAGTACTCTGTGAGAGCAAACACTTAGTGTTGCTCTCACTAACCATAGTGTGAGCACCTATGTTTATCTGGGTATTTTGCTGACAACTCTGCTATGAAATTATCTCTTGCCTTCTGATTGTATCCTGCTTCTCTCACTCAAACTTCCTCTGCCTGTTGGTTCTATATGCAAAGTAGGGTTTGTCTTCTCTCGCTTTCTGATTATTTTACTTTTGGCACACTAAAGGCGCCAGTCCCTTGGTAACAATTCCAATGAATAGAACGATTTTGTGAGACTCGGGTGAACTTGTTTTAGTTACAAAGTTCCCTCCAGGTTACCTAGTTAAGCTAATTCAACAATGACAACCACTGACACTTATGCATGTGAACATGACCTTTACATGCAGTATTGTACTGCAGCATAACAATATTGACTTAACCTAATATTCCATTGTGCTAATATTGGAAGCCATAGTTACATTGTCGTCTATCTCATTGCTTAAATTCCTCAGGACTGTTGGCACTTTACCATTTTTGTAGAAATCCTTCTTTTTTTCCCTCATAGAACATTAGAGAATTTTATAAAATACAGGTATCACAATGTATCATGTGTTATTAATGCATTTTCGAAAAGAAAATGTTACAGTTAGACCTAATCAATGGGTATTTGTACTCCAGATTGACTAAACAGCTCATTTCGACAGACCAGTTGGGAACCCTATGCATGTCATAAATGGAAATGTGTCTGAGAAATTCAGGATTTATTTGTGCAGAGTCTAACATAAACATTCATTAACATGCTCCAAAAATAACCTTTTCAAAGGTTTTAAAGTCTTGTATTATGCATGTTGAGAAGTTCAAGCTCACACTAACTCGTATGACCAATGTACTGAAAGTCACTTTGCAATACTAATGTAATCAACACAATTTGAATATATATTCCTCAAACTAAATAGAGAGCGAGTAACGTGTCGATGCGTGTGTACTCAGTTTTTAGCAAACCAAAGGTAATTAACACCTACCTGCAATTAATGATGCTGATTGCTAATGCTTCCAGTAAATAACCAGATTTGTATCTGGCATATTAATCCAGAACTTAATCTAGTTTCCGATTTAGACACAAATTTAAAAGTCTGACTATAAATTTTCCAATGTTATTCTCCCAACTCAGAGCATCGATGTTTAAAAAAAACAATTGGTAACAACTCTAGCCATCAGAAATTGGAAACCTTTCTAAAATGCATTTAGTGTTTTATAGTTTTTTTTTCTATTTGCTACCTTTCCCTTCTGCACATAAATATTGAAAATGCTCCGTTAATGGGGGCCCACACATGCAGTTAATGTAGTTCAAACGGCTTGTGGAGAGCAAAAATATATTTCACCACTCTCCGCTGAATATCATGCAAGTGGCCAGGAAGGGAGGCTATATGGGCCATGCTGAAAATGAATAATGAAATGGAGAGAGAGAGGAAAATAAAGGGGGGGACTTAGCTGACAGATAAGAGCAAAGTGAACACACACACCAGTGCAAGATGAAAAGTGTGTGCTGACCTTTTGCTTTCATTCTTGTCATGGTCATTTATTCCTCCCTTTGAAGTGTCTCTCTCCTCCCTGTCATAGATCAAGTCAAGACACAAGAGCGCCGTGAACCAAATACAAATCAGCCTCTCTCTCCTCTAACAGACGTCTCCTTGGTCCTCACACTCGGTTCTGAGCAGTGATTTGTGATGGAACATTACGAGCAGTATTAATACACAGAGGAGGAAGGTTGCCGCTCGGTTGTCATTGTGAAAGCTGATTATGAGGGTTTAATTTCATCAGATAATGCCTTCATTTATGAGGAGACACTGCTGGAGGCAAGAGGTCTGACAGGCTTTCAATGTTACAAGCACTCCCCCTGCTGTTCATTAAAATAGAGGGGGAAGAATGGTTGTCAACTGAAGTAGGTGTCATTTACTTATATGGTTGAAAAAAGTTATTCATTTTAGTTTGTACTGTATGTAGACAGGAGTTATGTGTTTATGATCTTTAACCATGTTCTTTTTATACAGGTATCACTTAGTATAAAGCCAACACGTTAGCTTTATACTAAGCATAAACGTTCATATTTTTTTTCTGTTTCACAACATGAAATAAAAATGCGGAAATTGTATTAATTTGAATAATTTTCTGTGTGAAACGTGTTTTTTCATCAGCAATAATTTAACATGATGCCGTGCATAACTTTTTCCACACTTCACCCTACGACAATTACAAATTTTTATGAATGTTAATGGGATTTTAAGTGATTAAACAATCCATAGATCTGGGTAATTTCTAATTAGATTGCAAAGGACATGTGACGTTCTAAAGGTTTTGCAAATAATCTGAAAAGTTAACATCTTTGCACATGACGAAACTAAAATGTTCTCTCTTTTTTTTGCAAAATAGCTTAAGCTGTGTTAAACTGAGTGGAGAGTGTCTGTGACCCAAATTTTCAGTTGGGTTTAAGTTGTTGTCCTGCCAGGTGAATCTCTGCTAGTATCAAGTCTTTCACAGTATATTCATATTATACCTTACCAGCCTTATTATTCCTGCTTATGAAAAAACATCCTCAACTCATGATGTTACCACAGTTCCTCATAGTGGGCTGTGGATTGTCAGATGTTTTGCATCCAACCACTCATTGTCTATGCCTACTTATTCTTGCACAGCTAATAGTTGTTTTGTCAACAGATATTCAGTTTCCTCAGTTTTCCTGAATTTCATCTCATGTTATCTCAGACTTGAAGGAAAAAACATTTTTTTTAATAAGTTTTGTGTAGTATAAATTCTGAAGTGAAGGAGAAATCTGGGTATGTCTTTCATATAAGTAAAGGCTAATTGGAACTTAGACAAGAATATTAGTGAAAGCTCTTTTGTCAGCAATATTACATTGCGAAAAAGAAAGCCTCGAGGTCATTTAAATAATTAATGCTGGACTCTTTTGAGTTACCGCTGCTTGGCAATAAAGATCATCTCTCTTTCTTTTCCTCCATGTCATAATGTCAGCCAGAATGTCGGGAATGGACGTGCTGCTGGTGGACAACAACAAGACCGGAGTCACCCCGATAGACAATGGGACTTTTCTCCGTTTCTCCCCGACGTCTGCCTCCACGTCGGCGGCTGCGTCGTCCCCAGGAGGTCGCCAGGGCAACGTCTATGTCTACGTGTGGCTCTTCCTCGGGCTGCTGGTGTTCCTGCTGACGCTGCTCATCATCTCCCTCCACAGGCTGAAGAACATCATCTCATCGTCTTCCTCGGCCCCCGACTGCAGCAGCGAGGGAGGGAGCTCCTTCACCAACATGGAGATCTGCAGCATCTCCTCTCAGAGGTCCACCATCTCTGTGCTCTCCACCTGAGCAAGCTTTCAGCGTGCAGGCTCATGTATAAATGCGCCGTTTTCTCTTTACAGGCTGAGAATGCATGCAAAACAAACAAATAAACCAACAAGAAAAACTCCACAAGACCAGCTGATGGAATAAGAATATCCTCCCATGCATGCATATTTTAATCCGGGAGGTTCAGTGACACTGATGTCTATATGCAATCTGCATAGCTACCACAGAGGTTACAAGGGTTAAAAGTCAACATATCCTGCTAAACCTGACTTGAACAAAAAATGAACCTGGTGAATACTTTCCCATTGCAGGGAATACACAAAGTGAAAGACAATTATCCTTTTGTGTTGACTTTTTCTGTCTCTAGAAGCTTTGTAAATCATGTCCTGATGATATCTGTAGAATAGGCTGCAAAACCCAGCATACTAAAATATTAAATATCTGAACTTTGTAAACAGGAGTGTGCATCTGTGGTAAATACTTTGAGTTCACACTAAGGCAACATATCACCCAGAGGTGTGAAGTCAGGAGGCTACACAGAGGAGAACATTTACAGAACAGAACAGGTCAAAAGTAGCAAAAGCTACAGGATGAATTTCTGGCCTGGATAGGCAGATCTGCCTGCGATACCTCCTGCCTCCTGTCAGCTCCCGTAGAGCCTGACGCCAGTCTGCAACGAACCTGAAGCACAAGGTTTCTCTCCAGCTGTCAACCCTCATCTGTAATCCAGGATGACAACCCGGCAAAGGTTGTTTCCCCTGTTCAGCAAGTCAAATAACTGTTTGGCTAGTATGGCACAGTTGAAATGAAAAAAAAAAGAGACATGGTTCTTGTTGAGGGTGGTGGAAATACAAAGCACATTCATTTGAGGACTAGAGTTGAAGTGGATAGGCGGGATCTGGATAACTGGATAAACATGACTAATCTTAAGCCTGGTTTTGAAAGAAAAAAACAACATGAAATGTGTAGAATCTTTACAAGATATTTCATTTTTTATTCCAGTAGCATAAACAGTCTGACTGAAGAATTTAGAAAAGAATACAAAGTTTTATTTCAGTATTTATTCAGTGAGGAACCAAATCCCAGGTTTCATAATTATTGCATATAATACTAACAAACACCTTTTGTCAACAGGACTGCCTGTGGCTTTTTCAGCCACAGCATTATTTATAACATCCTGGCATTTCAAAGAGATCATTATGCAGCCAAACAAGTTTCCCTAAACATTTGAATGAGATCATACAGAGCCAAAACACCATAGCTCTTCAACTGTACTTTATGCTGGGCATGAAGTGGGAACATATTTAACCATTTCGCCAATCCCATCGGTAATGTTTGTTTAAAAGGATCTTTTGCTGTACAATTTTCCCACCAATTTTTTTTTTCTGTTTTTATTTTAGGATTTAACTGAATTTATACAGGAAAAAACAGATTAAAATAAGGAATAATGATAAAAACACAAGATAAACTTCTTTTTCACTGTTCTAGTTGTTTTAAGCTTATTAATTAATGCTTGAAATGTCACATGAACATGTGAATAGTTGTTTTTCTGTACCTATCAACCCAGATTCTTTTGTGTTTCTTATTTTGAGAGTTATATTTAAACCTCAATGAAGCAGGAAGTCCAGGAATACTACATTTAAATCAATTAGTGCCTGCAATACTAATTAGAAGCTTTGTAAATCATATCTTGATTGATTTACAAATCAGAATATGACTTGTCCTGATCAAATCATATCCAAAAATTGTTTAATTGAATTTTAAAACATTTAAATTAATTTTTACACATCTGTAGCATGGAATCCAATAATCAGTAACTGTTCTGTATCTTGAAGGTACAACGCAGTATTTTCGTAAAACTGGAACTCATTTCTCCGTTCAAGGAAATTAATAGACATACAGACAGGCAATATGCTAAATTAAAAGTCCAGACTTCAAATTCTTTGCATATTTTATTTTTCTTATGATTTTTTCCCAACTCACACATGTCATATTTTACATCTTTGCAATAAAACATGAATACAATAGTTTTTTTTACGGTTTCATAGATCCAAAAATATTTAAGCTTTTTTTTTTTTTTTGGATACGTAAGTTTGAACCTGTCAATAGGAGTATGTGCATGTGCGCGTTTGATCATGATGGCTTCACACATACAGTACGTGTCACACGCTGTCCTCTCTCCTCCCCCTACCCACCGTCTTCTCTATCAGCTACAGAATCATGATATTGCTTACAACTGTGAGGTTGTAAAACTGAAGAATCACTCATGAGCTCAACGGTTTTTAAATACAAACATCAATGCACAAATAATCCCCGAAGGAAGAAAAATAAAATAAAAAGTGGAGCCGAAGGCAGCCGACCAGAAAGAACCAAGCTAATAAATAATGATATGTGATTGGTGCAAAGTGCAGATACAAAACAAACTAGTTGATTCTCTTTTTTTTTTTTCCTTTTTTTTCTTAAAATAATCAACAAATGTGGGTGTGTGAAGGTTTCCTTTGCACTTTCGGTCCCATTCAGCCCAGTAAGTCTCCTGCCAAGCTTGAATCAAGACTGTATGTACATATTTGACAAAACAATCACCAAATATACAAAGGAAATCATGTCGGTCTCATATTTGTCATCTTCAGTGGCACGGAAAAAGAGCTCTTTGTCATAACTGTCTCCAGCAAAAATGAACAAAAACGGAAAAATAAATCACCATCCTTGATACCACCATTTTTACCATCAGTCTTGTCGACATTATAATAATTATTACACAGTATTTTACATACAGCAAGTCATTAATAAATTAAAGGTGAGAAGCGCAGTTTGTGTAGTGAAAGAACAAGTGCAACTCTGAAGGAAGAAGAGCCTTATTTACATAAAATCTGATTTGGAGTTAAAAAAAAAACTTAGGCAATTAAAATGAAACGAGATAAAAACTAAATCAACACTCTGGGTAATTTTTCAGGAGAAAATTTAAGATCGAGCCAATTTCACCAGCTTCTGGACAACAGGTACAGGCTGGTGCGTTAGTTTAGAGACAAGAAAAGAATTTGAATTTATAGTTCACCCAAATAATTAACAAATACAACTCAGAGACGTCAGAAATCAAACAAGAAAAAAAAACCAAAAGGAGAAAAAGACTTGAGTATGTGTGATGATTTAAACGTACCAGGAACAGTGAAATCGATCTGTCCCGTGAGGATCGACATCTGCTTCACTGGCCCTCTGCTCCTATGTTGCAGTCACTGTGTTGTATTATTGAAGCAGATTTCAGTGCGTATCTTCTTATTATGCGTCTGTGGTTACACACGTGTACACATAGGAAACCATTCCCACTAGCGCAGTCGCATCCTCAATGCAAGGGAATAGAGCCTATAGGTCTGAAACTAAATTTTCCTTTGTCTCGGTACCTGTGGTTTCCCCCATTCGTGTTGCTGAGGCACAGCAGCGATGCAGAACTCCTTCCCTCGTCCAACTCAAGCCGTCCGCCTCAGTACCTGTTCTGGTGTTCGTAGTGCCAGCGGTTGAAGTCGATGTTGAACGCCACGATGCTCCCAGAGGCCATGCCGGTGATTAAAGTCCTGTGGGGCAGAAGGCACGGGAGAAACATGTCTGCAACATCAACAGGACTCATTTCCACAGGAAATAGGAGACATTTGTGGATTACACAATAAATAATCAGAGTTGTGAAAAAGTATTTTCCGTTCTTACAATTTTCTTCTGTTCTCACTTTATTGTCACATTTAACTTTACTGCCTTAAATTTTTTTAAATAAATATACTTTATCAAGAACAAAATTATTAACCAAACTAACCTGGTCCCTTGTGGAAACACCCTTTGTTTATCACGAATTAGGCAACTACAAAAGTCAAGTTCAATCTTAATAGCCACACCAAGTACAGATTACACCCAGACCTTCAGAATCAAGAGATCACTTACGTATGCTAAAAACATTCAATACAAATTACCTGACAGCTATTAGTCTGAAAATACTAATAGCAATTGTAACACTTTGTTTTTATAAAAGTGAGAGTTAGTGGAGAAAATATGGAAGTGACCGGCTTCTACAAGTTAACAATGATTTGCTGTAATCTTTCAATTCTGCTCTTCACCAGAAAACTCTGATGACCAACGTCCAGATCTTAAGCTCATCTGCCCTTGGGTTATATAGCAGGATAACAAACTGAAGCAAACGGAGAAATTCACCTATGAATGATCGAGGTAAACAACAGCCACGAATTATAGCAATTGTCTAAGTAAAACTCCACAGCGATGTTAAAAGACTCCTCACAGCAGTTGTTGCCAAGGGTGAAATAACCGGCTACTAGTTTTAAGGCAGTGTGTTTCTCTCTTTATGGAATGGGATAATCTTTATGGGAAGTCTGACCAAGCTCAGTTGGTCAGACTTCACGGCTCCGTTTGAACTAAGCCTGCTTTTTCCTGCTTTTCTGTGTACCTCTGGTCATGTGAGAGGTCCATGGCCCGGATTCCGGCGTCACAGCCTGGATAGATGTAAAGCTGTTTGAAGTCACAGGCCTGCCACACCTCCACCACTCCGTTGTCCCCTCCAGTCACCAGGTTCTGCCCATCACTGCTCAACAAAATGGCCTTAGGAGAGGTGCGAGAGGTTAAACAAGGTCCGATGTGTGGATGAACAACTACATCCCGTTTACATCAACAGCAGCCTTACTCGAGAGGAATCGTTGACTTCCATTTGCGCCAGCAGTTTGCCGTTTATGCTGAAGTTGCAGAAACGACCTCTCTCGTAATAAATGATGCAGTGTCCCTCGCTGGACACGGAGATAAGGCGAGGCCGCATGCAAAGCTCCGGACCCTCCAGGGCCCTCAACAGGTCGCCTGTGATGGTGTGGACCAGGCATGGGCCCTCTGGGGAGTCACAAATAAAGTAACTTAGGCATTAAGATCATAAATGTTCTGGAGGGCCAGTTGAGCCAGAATGTATTGATGAAACCCATTAGTAAACTGCTCAAACAATAATAAATAGCAGTCCCTGCATTCAATAAGTCCCTATTAAAATGTAATAATATTTAACATTTTTTAATTTTGATCAGTCCCTCCAGGGTTTTATGATTGCTTTTGTGGGTTTTACTCTGTAATCAAAATCACAGATTTTGCGGTGCTAATTTTGATAAATTTGCAAGTAATTTTGCAATATTTACACTTAAATGTGACTTTTTGTTACTCGCTGTATTGATCGTGAACTATAAAGTGACATCAAATAAGACTGAGGCAGCAGTGTAATAAAGATAAAACACACTGTTACTTGCAGGTGGGAGTTAGCAGCAACTTAAACCCAATGTTTTTGTCCCTTTTGGGTAAAAAATAAAAAATAAAATCAAAACTGCACAAACCGACAATTCTGCATTATTATGAAAAAATGCAGAGACCAGCTGACTATGAGTGAATTTCCATCATCATGGAATTCTGAAAAACTGGAGGGACTGATTGAAGTAATCTGATGTCTGTAGTCTAAAGGGCCACATAAAAAGCTATGGCGAGCCAGATTTGGCACTTGTGCACCCCAGGCACAAGTTTGACACGTCATTTAGAGTGTTTGCTTGATTTCAGATGAATATATAAATGTCACAAACCTTTGGCTCCACTAATAACCAGTCCCAGCTCCGCGCAGACAGAAACACACACCACTTCATGGTCATGTCCCGTCAGCACCGCCCTGGGAGCCGGGTAGTCACCTGGAGAAAACACATTATCACAAAAGTCAAGCTCTTAAACTCTTCACATCCTCAGAATAACCCACAACAACCATCTCCACCATGACCTCACTCACTGTTATTAGGGTTGTCTCCTATAATATGATGTCGTCCACTCCAGTACCACAGAAGAAGAGTAGCGTCTCTGGAGCCGGACACGATGTAGCAGTCTCCTCCGATGTAGGACTCTGACCGGGCCAGGCATGTCACCACGTCCCAGTGGCCAAAAACAATCTGGGTTAGTTTTCCTGCAGAGAGGAAGAGGGAGGACATTGTAGTCAGCGCGCCTTCTCTGCTAACACGATGGAAGGTCACGGCAGCTTAACCGGGATAAAAATAAACCATGGTAGAATGAGAAACAAGCAGGTTGAATGAGCAAATTTTTTTCTAAATCCTTTCTATCTGTAAGAAACAAGCTTTACAAGCTAAATAAAACAAAACATGTTTGTTAAATATCCACATCACCAACCAGTTTCAGTCGAATAAACTCGGAAGCTCTTGTCCCAAAAGCCACAGACCAGGATGTAGCGGTTGTCGGCGGTTACCACAAAGCAGTGGGTGTTAATCTGGATACTCTGGTCCACCAGGTCAGTGATCTGTCGCTTGTTCACACCTGAATTGTTCGCTGCATGGAAGAACAGACAAGTTAAAAATGCAAAAAGGAAGACAGTACAGCATGGTTTTGTAATTAGCTGTTATAAATGTGATTTTTATACATCTGCAAACATACAGTTCAGTCTTGAACATATGCTAGCATTGTTCTTAACACCATAAGATGTTAAAGTAAAAAAAAAAAAGGATGTGTAATTTTGTTTTTTAATTCCAACCTTATGTTTGAACATTATTGTTTTCAGCAACAAAACGACCCAAATTATTGCACTATAATGATTCTGACAAAATAAACATACCTTCAGCATTTAAAAGAAGAAATTATATTTTTTTAAGTTGATCACACTGTCAGAGAACTTAGTCACTTGAAAATGGGAAACACAAAGGAACATAGAAATGACGAAAGGAGATGCTTGCTGTTCCTTAATAAATCAGGAATAACCGTTCAACTACACTTGCTTATATCATCCTTCCTTCATGCCAATTACAGTTGATACCAAAATCATACAGTGCATCTGTCCTCTTAAAACCGCTATACAAATGTTTGTTCACTGACCTATGAGAGGATCCATTTCTATAGGTAGATGATGTGCCTGTTCTAGAGAGTATCCTGGAGCACCACGGAGGCCTGATTGGACAGATATTACAGTCACATCTCTGTATGAGGGATTTTTGTCAAGACAAAATAAAGTTCCTGCACCGCTCACCGACTGTGTTGTGCCAGCGGTTTACAGCAAACAGCCGGCTACACGTGACAGTGACGGCCGCCGGGATGCTGAGGTGGGGCAGCGTGTTGGCTGCAACGTGTGTGACGGGAGAGTTGGAGGGGAACTTGAGCACCATGATGACATCCTGCTGCATCTGATCCTTAAACATCAGAGGGCTCTGGGGAAGGAAACACTGGTGAGACAGACAGAGAGGAAAGGACAGAGAGAGAGGAGGGAAGGTCAAGGAATACAATGAGGAAGGGTTGGAGATGGAGGGATAGGGAAAGACAGAACGGGTGGGACAGAAGGAGGGGAGGGAAAAGGTAAATTAGTGGGAGCACAGGGTCAGAACAGGTTCACACACTGAGGAGGCTTGAGAGCTAGGAGAGGAGGTGGAGGCACTGGCTGGTTGGGTTTGGGACTGACAGGTTTGGGTTTGACATGTGGAGACACCGAGGCCTCACACTGCTGAGGTCAAAGGTCTAAAACTAAAATAATAAACATTATTATATACTGTTGTATGTAATAAAACAGTGCATTCAGCAAATGCATAAGAGTTTTGGTGGAATTGGACTAATCCAAAACATGACAAAAGAAACATTGTTCTGATCAACAAAGCTGGATAGTTTTTTTTGTCTGCAATCACTTTAAGGTCATTAAAAAATATGTCTGCTGTCGTCTCACCAGGTGCATGGCAGAGGAGCGAGGCGGGTGCGGCTCAATCAGCAGCTGGGAGGGAACCTGTCCAGAGACCTGAATCTGAGTCTCAATCACCTGAAGACAGCAGAGACAGAAATACAATTTTAAACAGAAAGTTACACATTTTTTTTTAAAGAAATGAATACTGTGTATATCTGCACATTAATTCAAACAAGTAGTTAATTAATAAACCTAATAAACAAAGTTTTTTAGGGAGAGGAGTTTATCCAAGGAAATAGGCAAATCAGTGCCTGAAATTGATCATTTTGTGATTTTACAAACACAAACTTCAGTGTATTTGACCAAAACAGAAGACAGGAAAATTTAATTTATATTAAGATTAAACATCCAGGTGGAATCAATTAGGTTATTTCTGAAGGCAGTTTCTTAATCCAGATTTTACTTAGGGGTATTAGAGTTAAAGGGGTTGTGGATGATGCTTTTAAGACTTCTATTTCTAAAAATATATATATACATCTATCCATACGCATCTTTTTTCTTTCACTTTGCAATTATCCACTAAATGTGTTGGTCCATCACTTATGTTAACAAAATACAATTAAGTTCAAAGTATATTTAAAGATTTTTGGGGAGATTTACACATCAATTGCATTTTTTATTCAACATTGACCTGGGAGTACATGCACAGTTTTATGAATATAGTAATCTACTGTATCATACAATTGTGAAGCTAAAAAACTAGATTTTAGTTTATTCTTGATAATGCGTGAATTAATCAACCTCTCGCTGTGCAGCATCCAGATTGTCCAAGTTTATAGCTCCCTCATAGGACAAGAAGTTGAAAACGTTGAGAGCTCGGACCGCTTCTGGCCCCCGCTGCTTGTAGCCGAAAATGAGATCGATCCACTGGTGAAGCTGACACGAGACAAACTCACTCTCCAATGCCTGAGTGGAGACAGGGGTAAAAGCAGAGAATGAGAGGAGGCGAACAAGAACATAATTAGTTTTTGTCTACAGGTCGAGTCGAAAGGGGTTTGTGTATTGTGTTTTGGAAAGAAGTGTGCCCCCTACCATTCTGTTTATGCGGACAAAGTCTTCAGGTTTCTTAGCCCAGACAGGAAGCTCCACGTCGCACACAGGAACACCGTCATCACGCACGCCCAGTTCGTACTCGTTACTATTCACAAACATCTCAGGCAAGTAGTAAAACTCTGGGGTCAGCTCCTAGATGACATGAAATGCATCATTTTAGTATTCATCATTCAATCAATCTTGAAACTGTTGGATTAAAACCTGTTAAAAGCTGTCGAGAAAAGCCGACACAACTACTGTTATCACCAATGAATCAGTGCAGAGTGCTTGTGTTGGCATCAGATAATTAGACGAATCATTAAATAATTATGAATTTGTCATACATTAAATAAGCTGAAAATTGAAATACTATGTAATTAAATAAAGTGAAAACATTTATTCCTTTAAATTTGAACTTTCATGTTAAAACAGCATATCATTATGTCAACATTTTATGATTTTGTAGTTCCTGTGCAACTATCCACTGAGCAATAATTCAGTCTCTTAGCTTGTCAAAGACCCCAGCATCTGATTGGCTTGCCTTTAAGCCAATCACATTTTATTTGAGGCCCACCTTCAAACTGAGACACCATATCTTTAAAGAACAATGATACTGAGTGAGTAAATGAATGAAAAATAAAATGAGAAATAAAAAAATACATTTAAGAAATTAGAATTTTTTTATATAATAATCACTACACTAAGTTCTCAATTAGAAATTATATATAAATTATTTATAAATGTTATTTTTTTCTCAGAAAAGTGTGCACTATATTTCAGCTATAAATAAATTCCAGCATGAATAAAAAATATTCGGAATACACCTCTAGCCTTATTCAACATGAACAACAAATACTGTTTTTTTCCAATAGCACTCACATTTCTCTTCAGTACTCTCAAGAAAATTGTTTTAATTTCTGAAATAATTTCAAATAAATGGCTATAAAACAATTTTGTTTAGCTCACTGTATTATAATGTCTCAGTGCAGAGTCATTTTATGTAGACTCAGTGTTTTCAGGCATATCGACTGCCGCCCTCAGTGACCTCTTCCCTCAGTCCAACAGAAGTTACCTTAACATCCGCCGTGTCCCTCTGGCAGTTCCTCCAACCACGACCGATGCCAGAAAAGGCTCTCTCTGGATGGTCAAATTTACCATCGTTGGCATTCAGGAAAAATGTGGTGAAGGGCTCCTAAGGCCACAGAAAAATACATATGTTATTGCAGAGGAAGCTTTTAACATCCAAAATGTCTAACGTGTGTAATGCAAACACTTACTATTCTGACCATCCACATCAGTGTGGAGTGAGCTGTGGAGTATAAGGTGGTGTAGTGGTGAGAGGGTGTGCCGTCATCATCCCATGTCTCATAGCGCTCTGCATAAAACGCCGCTCGCTTGGGATTCAGGGCACCGATTGGCTGGAAAACACATACTGTTGCTGAAAACCTCTAAGCAGCCTGCATGGCAGCATTACTAATATAAACAGTCCTTTTTATGTTTTCATCATGTGACGCACTTTGAATTGCTGAAAAGTGTTTTTCAAATAAACTTTGCTTTATTTATTTAAATATTTTCTAAAAACGGTACTAAAACACGATCCTGACCTTGGAAAGGTCTCTGAAGTTGCCGGGCAGAGTGAGATCGAGCTCCTCTGAATCATAGTTGGTCAGGACCCAGGGGAAGACAGGATACTGGTTCAAATCATTATAGGTCCTCCCTGCAGGGACAAACGTCAAAGAACCAGTATGAAACTCTACTTCACTTAAAAGAAAGTCATGCAGTGAATACATTTGTTTAGTTTATTAGAAATGCAATGCCAGTTTACAGACATCAAATCATCAAATCCAGTTTTTGCATTTAGAGTAGAATGATTAAACAGCAAATATCTTCAAGTAATTTTAATAATTAATATTAGAGATATCTATTTTAATTTATGATGAATGTACCTGAGCCCGTTAGCATAATTTTCACTCTCTGTGGATTAGAAAAAACTCACAATAAATTAAAACATGTGCATCCCATTAAAATAAACCCTTAAGAGTCCCAATTCTTAGGCGATTTATGTCTCTGTTGAATGATTTATAAACTTCTGACAGGCAGAATTGGTAGGAATATTCTACATGACTGCAGGGAGTTAAAATCAAATGTCTCCTTTATTTTGTTTTATGCCAACATTTTAATAAGAAGAACATTCTAGTTAGCCAAAAATGGGTGCAAGACTGGAATAGAAATCACAATAAAAGCTGAAACTAAAACATTTCATTATACAACATGAATATATTTAAAACCAGAGCTTTAGCTGTAAGTGATTACAGGTCAGCCATTAAGATAAACATGGATAAAGTAAGTCGGAACATAATGGCAGTGGCACAATAAAAGCGGCACAGTACAGATAAAGCAAAAAATAAAAAAAAGAAATAAATAACAGAATAAAAAAATTCTGATAAACATGATAAACTCCTGCTATATAACTGGTTCAATAGATTCAAATGATTTGACTAAGAATGGAGAAAAAACGCATTACACATGGATTGCAAAATGAATTTACCTGCAATAGTGTTTAGAAACATGAGGTACTCAAAGTTGGAGATCTCTCTCCTCTGCCAGCGCTGCGTCATGTTTGACGACTTGAAGAGCTGACGTGGGGTGGCCAAGGAGATACGCCTGAGATGTAAATGCAAAAAAACACGGGATTTTTATTTTCAGTCCTTTTCTTATCCTAAAATGGTATGTCAGACAACATGCGTTTCACACCTGGCTTGTGGAAGTCCATAACTCGTTCCCACCCCGACCCGAGGGAGGCTGTAGACGACCCTTTTGACTGTGGCCTGGTCAGGAAAGTTAAACATCACAGATGCTGGAAAGAAGAAGAGAAAACATGACCGACATGTCAGAAATATTTAGTCCAAATGATCAAATTATGTACTTTCTGAAAATTTACTTTCATAAACTAATGGGTGGTATACAGATAAATCCAAAAGAAATTACCGTAATTTCCGGACTATAAGCCGCAACCTTTGTCACACGCTTTCAGCCCTGCGGCTTATACAAAGATGCGGCTTATTTGTGCATATTTTTTTCTAATGGCCACCAGGGGCGCTCGAGCAGAAAAGGTAAGAGTGAGACAGGTGGAATATATGTGTAGAGGAAGACGCAAGTTCAATGTAACGTAACACGTCTCAGTGCTCAGGAGGAAGATGAAGACGGCTCTCACCGGTATGTTTTTTTTAACCAGCCCTGTTAGTGCTGT